>MU715303.1:46776-66825 GCA_026770625.1 Nicotiana glauca
ATATCAAATATAGCTTATAATTATCAATTTATAGGCTAATGAATCACTAGAGTTACTTCAGGTAGTGTGATTACGAATTTAGAATAAATCATCGGCAAATCCACTTATGCTTAGTGTAATTATCAATTTATATAAGCTAATTGTCACTAATACACTTCTACGTAGTATAATTATCAATTTACGGTCGAAAAAATGTAATATTACTTAAGGATACTACTATATATATATATATATATATATATATATATATATATATATATATATATATATATATATATAAAGAGAGAGAGAGAGAGAGAGAGAGTACATCGAATATAGCTTTTATATATATGTTATATTAAATATTATTTATTTAAAACCTCTTTATTATTTACACACACAATATAATTAAATTTATATTTTAATTTGTATATAAGCATTTTTCTGACCAAATTCGGTCGTAAATATTCAATTATAATTATTTTGGTTGGTTAATTTTAATAAATAACTATTTTTGTAGACTATGTACAAGGTTGAGCAAATATTTGACCACTTTCTGACCAAATTCGGTCGGAAATACTGAATTGTAATTATTTCTGATATTTGACTTGCGCGGGAAACAAAAACATTATGCCGGCAATTTAGAAATTTTTTAATAAATAATTTTTTTTTACATACAAAAAATTTGACCATCGGTCGGAAATTTGAAAAAATATTAATAAATAATTATTTAACCAAATATTTGACAACCCAAAAAGTTGACCAGTTTTCAACCGAATTCCGTCGGAAATTTGAAAATATTTTAATAAATAATTATTTTTACATTATATACAAGTTTGACCAAATATTTGACAAAGTTTCCAACCGAAATCGGTCGGAAAGTTCACTTTTTGTGTTGTTTGTCACTTCTGTTGACTTTTGCGACCAAATACTCTTGTTTCCGACCGATTGCGGTCGGAAATATTTCACCTGATTTCTAGTAGTGCATGAGAAATGAAGCTTTGTTGAAAGCTTTGAAAATGGCTAACGTTTTGGATTGCAGAATCCTAATGTCTCTGAATTGTGGAAGTTATATATATATATATATTGGGACAATAGAAGATGAGTTGGCATCTCTCTTTGGCCAAGAATTCTATTTATCTTTTTTATCCTTTTTTTTTTGCTTTTATTCTCATATGTTCTTTTTTATGTGCTAATTTTAAAAAACCAAAAGCCACATCTTATAAATACTCTTTTATTATACCTGCGCCTCTTCCTCTTCTTTTGTTCTTTCATGAGTTACGTCTTTTCCATTGAAAAATAGTAACGCCTTTTCCTCTTCTTTCCACCTATTTAATTTGTATGGAATCAGAGAGCCAAGCAATGCCAACTCTCTACCACTATGTTACTGCAGAAGGCAGTAATATGAAAGAGAGGGTTTCTGCTTTTTCAATTTTTTCTTAGGGTAACTTTCTTGACTGCAGGGTGAGATTAAAACAAATTGCAAAGCAGAAAGAATTCGGTTCAGATGTAGGATACCTATCCAGAAGTTTTCGCAACTCAATCATAGATGATGGAATCATCAAAGATTTGACCTTTTCGAACTCTGTCTGTAACTCACTAGAGGCCCGGGAAACAAAGAGAAGATGTGTACGAACGAGATATCCAGCAACAAGAAGAAGGAAAAGGATTGAATAGAGGAACTCCCGAGCATTTGGCGATCTCAGATGTGTAATCACGTTTTTTAGGTTGTAATTGTAGCGACTTTTGGAACTATGATTTGGCGACAAAAAAATTGCATTTACATAACATTCTTATGTGGAATTTGGGTTGGTTATCATTTTTATTTTTTGCAGCTATGATAATTGTTTGTTTGGTCGAAGATGTATAATATGCAGAATTTGCAAAGCAGGATCACGTTTATTTTTGGTAGTTATCGCGAATTTGGAACTATATTGTTGGCGACAATAAATTACACTTACATAACATTCTTATGTTGAGTTTAGGTTGCTTACTTTCTCTAGCACGCAGTTTATAGAAAAATTGCAGTGAGCATAGAAGAATGCTATTTTTCATCTATGCTAATGGTTTTTTTGTGCATATGTATAGTATGCAAAGTTGGTGTCATGACCCAAATTCCCCAATTAGTCGTGATGGCGCCTCTCGTGAAAATAAGGCCAGCCAACAGAACAACAACGCCATTTTCGAATTTATTTAACTTAAATGATTAGATAAATACAACTTAATGACAATAATAATCAATTTTTACAACCCAACACAGCCCGACCGGGGTGTCACAAGTCACGAGCATCTAAAGAAGTCTGAACATTGCTACAGGGCTAATAATATACTAGACAAAATCTGGTATCAAAAGACAAAGTCCGGTGCCGCGAACGCTGGCGGTCACCTTGCTCAACTACAATAGCAATACCTTCAACCAGCTCAAAACTCGCTATCGGGTGAATAATACATGCATCTGCACGCAAGGTGCAGGGAGTAAAGTGAGTACTCCAACTCAGTAAGTAATAGAAGTAAATAATAACCGAGCAGCCAGAAATCACGTAAAAGAACCAACAGGCTATATAGAAGCCAGGTACAATTTTCGAGAAAACAGTGAAATCAGAGAACTCTTCAAAAATGTTTCAGCTCAGTTCAAATCTCTTATGAAAATGATCTTTTCAATAATTACGAAAACTGTTTCAAAATAGTTAATACTGATTAGCACAGAAAATCCGCCCCTTTGGCACAAATACCACAGTATAGCAGGTAAAAATGCAAATAAGTATGCAAGATGAGCACATAAAAGTTCGCCCCTCGGGCACAGCACAAAACAGTACTAGCCCCTCGGGCTCAATATCAACCGCTCAGAACAATATCAGCCCCTCGGGCTCAGTATCACATCACTCAAACAATATCAGTACCTCGGGCACAGTATCACAACACACAATACAACATCAGCCCCTCGGGCTCACTCTCAATCACATGGGTACCCGCGCTCACTGTGGGTGTGCAGACTCCGGAGGCGCTCCTACAGCCCAAGCGCTATCATAATAAAGCCTGAAAGCCTGTACATATCAATATGAGGCCTGAAAGCCTTTTCAAATACACTCGAGGCCCGAAAGCCTCCTCACATATCGCTCGAGGCCTGAAAGCCTCCTCACATATCACTCAAGGCTTGAAAGCCTCCTCACATATCACTCGAGGCCTGAAAGCCTCCTCACAATACACTTGAGGCCTGAAAGCCTCCTCACAATACACTCGAGGCCTGAAAGCCTCCTCACATCACTCAACATATCCTCACATATGGCCCTCGGCCTCAATCAGTCCAAAAATAATCATAAGCCCCTCGGGCATCAGTAAAACAATAATGCTCAGCTCGAACAATAGTTCAAATATTAGTTAAAACTCAAGGTTGAGTAAAAATATAGGCGAGTTCATGAAACAGTGTAATTCAAATAGACTGAGTTCAAACAATATTTCAAATCGTGAGGAAAACAGTGATGATAGCTCACAAGGAGTTCAAATAGTCGGCATAAGCCCCAAGTATGGCAATAAGCCCAAGTCATAGTGAAAAACAACAAGTCATAGAGAAATACGCAGTAAAATCAACAATCGGGACGGACCAAGTCACAATCCCCAACGGTTCTCTACCCCACGCTCTCTGTCCGGCGTGCAAGTCACCTTAGTATAGCACTATGGGTGCAAATTCGGGGTTTCAAACCCTCAGGATATCATTTACAATCATTACTCACCTCGAACCAGTGAAATCTCCAGCTCGCGATGCCTTTGCCCCTCAAATCGGCCTTCGCGCGCATCGAATCTAATCAAAATTAGAGCGAATTCATTACAATATGACAAGGGAACAATACCCAATCGAAAACAATCGAAATATAGCAAAAATCTCGAAACTAGCAAAACCCAAGCCTCGGGCCCTCTTCTCGAAAAATTATAAAACTCACATTACCGGATACCTCGTCTCGCCACGAGTCCATACATACCAAGAACTCCCAAATCCGAGCTCAAATGACCTATCAAATCCCAATTTGAAATATTAAAACTCAAGCCCTAGCTTTACCCCTTTTTAATGAATTTCAACCAATTTCCATGTTAAATCTAACATATTCTCATGTATTTAGGCCAAGGAACTTACCTCTAATTATTCTCCCTTGAATCCCTCTTCAAAATCGCCTCAAAGCTCTCAAAGCTCGCTTAAAAATGGTGGAAAATAATGCCTAACTCGCGGAGGAAATATTAATTAATCAGCTCAGCATTTTCACTTATGCGGTCCCCACCCTGCTTCTGCTGGACCGCTTCAGAGCCCTTCCTTTTCGCTTCTGCGGAAGTCCAACTTCTCGAACCAAACCGCTTCTGAGGTAACAACATCGCAGAAGTGAGTCCGCTTCTGCGGCTACACAAGCGCTTCAGCGAAACCAGGCGCCCAGGCCTCCTAACCGCTTCTGAGGTCAACCCCTCGCTTAAACGGGTCCGCTTTTGCGGTCCAAGACTCGTAGAAGCGAGAATTCCAGATATCAGCAACATTTGAAGGCTCCAAATCCAAATTTCATCCCGTTAGCCACCCGAAATTACCCCGAGGCCCCCGGGACCTCAACCAAAAGCACCAACACCTCCTAAAACATTATCAAACTTGTTCCAATCCTCAAAACACATCAAACAACACTAAAATCATCAATTCACATCGGATTCAAGCATGAGTTTCTTCAAAACTTCCGAAACACGCATTCGATCAAAAACCCGACCAAACGACGTCCGAATGACCTGAAAATTTGCACACACATCCAAAATCACCTAACGAAGCTACAACAACTCTCGGAATTCCATTCCGACCCTCTGATCAAAATCTCACCCATCAACCGAAAATCGCCAATATACTAACTTCGTCAATTCAAGCCTAATTCTACACCGGGTCTCCAAAATCAATTCCGATTGCACTTCTAAGTCAGAAATCACCTCCCGAAGCTAACCGAATCACCGAAAATCACATCCGAGCCCTATAACTCATAAGTCAATGTCCGGTTGACTTTTTCCAACTTAAGTCTTCCTTAAAGAGACTACGTGTCTCGTTTCTTATCAAAATCAATCCAAATCAACTCTAACACACCACATACCAATAACGAAACATGAAGAAGCAATAAACAGGGAAAACGGAGCAGTAACACATGAGACGATGGGTCGGGTCATCTCATCCTCCCCAACTTAAACAAACGCTCGTCCTCGAGCGTACCCAAAGTTGTACTAGGATCCAACCAATAGCTGAATCACCTTACCAAGCATATACCCGGGGTGATCCCACATCACCCTATCTCGCATAGGCCCGATAACACAACATAGCTGAAATCTCACAATCCATCTACACCATAAGTCGTAGACCCACATCGCACTTTCCGAAATCATACACAAGATCAGAACCCTCACGTCTATATTCATAATGAACCCGAACCAGCTGTAAGAACCCATACCTGCAACCTCAGGTGAGATCATATGATATAACACATAATTCAAACGCTCGAAACGGTAGCCTTTATTCACAGCAGTTGCCCACAATAACCAAATACCAATGGAAAACATTTTATTAGCTAAAGTTTTATTCCAACACATTTATATACTGCCAAAGACAAATGAAACACGCGATAAACTGTAACCATTTCTCAGATCAACCGTTCATGAAGCCACTTCCCTTTTGACTAATACCACACAGATCCCGAGTCGAACTCCGATTTTTATCCTCCCAACAAGCTGAAATCAAATCTATTCGTATTCATTAATAACCCCCAACGATCACATCGAACCAACACACCACCCCAGTGATACGATACCTCAATACAGGCCTAAGCCACAACTTGCAGAATACACGCACCAATAAGAAACTGTCTGAACATACTCAAATCATGACAATTGACTCCAACGAAAGAGTTGTACCTCAAGCACGTCAATACCGTTACAATACAAAGCCGAGACCCCGTCTCACATCATAGAAATAGAGTACCTAAATCTTTCTCAAAAGGTCATAGCTCCACGTGGCCTCGCCACAACGCGCGATCCCATCCAAACACTGTTACACATGAAACACCTTAAGTCACCATGCTCAAGATAGACAGCCACACACAAATTGATGTCCGGAACCAAAGCAATTAATTACACCCACGGTGAAACAATTAACATACGCCACGCAACCCGATAGGTCATAACCAATACTCTATTTACCGATCAACACCCAATTACTCTTCCCGCTCGACTTCCTCTATGAATCCCCAATAGGACCGCACCATATGTGCCTATATCCAGCAAATCATAACATCTCACAGCACAGAAAAGCAACTCATAAATCTCCCCAGATCACTAGCAAGTTCAATAACGATCGAATCAACCTACCCCTCAACAACACAATTCGGGGCCAACCAAGCCAACTCAAGCTAAACACGTATCCAATCAGCTTATCAACGAACTCATTACCAAGAAGCCTGAAGTTGCTCCTTCCATTGCTATAACTCCTGTCGGAGCCGTATGATAAGGTGCCCGGCACCAAATAAATACCGAAATCCACAATCTCTCCTGGCGACATGCCCGGCCATAAGAATCGCATCAGAAAAAGTCCCTCAATACCGAAACTGAATCGATGGTAGAAACCTCTGTACTGACATCCTCCACGAAGGCTCAATTAAGAAAAACAATCCTTCCCAGCCGTCCGCTGGCCTTTGGAATACGAACCACTCTGCTAGAACATGATCTGACGAACCTCGCCACGCAACCTGTGATATTTTCTGACATAGCCCGTAGCACAATAGTCTAGAATTACCCAACACTGAGACAACCAGTCTACATCTCAACATCATATAAAAATCTAACATACCAAACAAAAAAAGATCCACTCGGGCCTCCAAATCCCAATAGCCGCTAAACGGTATCGATACCCACTATCCACAACCACTGCAAATATGAGAACTCCTAGTCTCCAACTCCGTATAGTACACAAATCACTGTACCTGATCCTAGATTCGTGGCATGAATACATATTACACCTCAAGTACCCAATCACTCCGCGAAGGATATTCAAAAATTTCCCTATGCCATCAAAAAACTCAAATATCAACAGTCGATCCAATAAGAAAATGCTGCAATACCACCGAAGTATTATCAGTTTACATCACCTTCCACTTTTACCGAATATATACCCCTATCAAATCACTAGAATAGCGATACCATTTTCCATAATCATCTGAAGATCGATTCTTAAATCACCTGCAGCTGCCCGTGGTGCTAAGAATTTAATGACTTTCCATTCTAAACTGAACCGAAACCTTAAACACACAAATCCTAATCCTCCACAACATATCGCATATACCATACCACACTAGTAATACATAAGAACTCCATCTCCCTTCCTAACCACAACACCTACATACTCCATTAGTCAAGAATTCTCCATCAATCCCATCTAGAAGAGAAATCCTTATGCATTCCATGATTCGCATACCCATTGACAATATATACGTCTCCAAACCATGATGAAACCCAACAAGAATTCTCTCCCAATTCCATTTGCACAGGCTAAACTGTCAGGACTGAATCCTTCTAACTAGACCAAGCTAAGCAAACTGTAAGAACTTCCGAGCTTCGCTGCACAATACTTGTAAGGGCTTATTACCTCGAACACATACAAAGAATTAATCATGTCCTTACCATACCGATTTGGTTCACTATCAGGCTATCCCAGCTATCTAACTTCTCTTCTGATTCATCATCAACTTGATATTTATCTCTCGCCATAGCATCACAATGCCTCAGCCCAGGCTTACCACACGAGACTCGAACATAAGACCACACTGCCTAGGGCCTATAGACCACTGAATACTCTCTCAACTGTTTCCCCAGAAATAGCACATTCCAGAATACTTTACTCTGAAGTACTTCCTGCAAATCTAAGTCTGTTACCTTTACTTTCCAGATACTGATACATAAAATCCCATAATAAATATAAAAATACCTCAAGTCTTGACCTTTCCGATGAAAACACAGTCTCTCCCCACATACACGACCTTAAAACACTTGATGGTTACATGTAGAATCTTGAACACAATAAAACCATTCTCGAGAGTCATTCACTCTTATACAACTGCAAATTACCTGACTTACGAACAGAACCACTCGTGCCTTATTAGCACTCTGACACCGCAGGATATGATCTCATCCCAATACAACCAAGCAACTTTCCGCTCTATACAACGAGCATCCTTGCCAACAACAACTCTAGACGTTCCGCGAGTCTCATACCCTATGGAACATAACATAACCTTTGTCGAAATTTTTCTTTTACTCTAGTCGTAGCTGACTTACCCGCACGCTTTAACTGAAGCTAACATAGCACATGATCGCACAATAAGTTGATTAATAGCAAACTCCCCAACTTGGCTCGAAGCCATATATCAAGACACACTCAATAGCTCATAGCACTTTTACTTTAACGATGCCACAATGCCATAGTGAGATTAAACTCAAATCATGTAAAAGTTTGTGAAAACACAGATCACCTAGCACTGAAATCCTTGGCAAACCTCGCATTCATCCCCACATCAGTTGAGTCCACTTTCTTAAGCGACCCGAATTTTCAAATTTCAATACGTACCCTTCCATTACACATGAGATCTTCTAACATTCACATAAGGACCATACCACTTAAGAACACTCCGCAGGAGATAACCCACCTGCTTTACCTCAATTTAGTATTTCAGCACACCTTCCACCATCATATACGTTATGCAGTCATTTAGTCTTCCTGAGTCTAAACTCATACCGCCACATGTATTGCACTTCACTCCCCAACTAGGAGACACAACGATATTCTTCACGCACCCATAATTCAGGCGACACAACAAATCACAATAGGAATCGAACACTTAACAGTTCATCTATTATCCAGCAGACTTCTTCGTCACCACCAGGTCGTATAGATACATCTCGCAACACTAACATACTCATCACATGGATATCTAACCGCCATTCCGGCTAATAAGGACAATACTGAACATATAAGTTCAAAACATTTGCTCACACAATCAGCACCTTGGTGCTCAAGCCATAGTCAAAGATCAGACCTCAAGTCCTCCAAACTGGCCCAATATACTCACAATGATTACCTCTCGCCCCTCGATTGAGGAATCATAAGACATCAAGGCACATATAATACCGAGCGCTCATGTGCGCATACAGATGTGTAGAAGGAATTTCAAGAATTATATCTCAAGCTGAATCAAGTACGCACGATCAAAATTCCAAGAATGGGAAGCTTTTCCTAAAGGTTCTGCAGCCTCTCGAGGATAAATACAGACGTCTCTGTACCGATCCGCGAGACTCTACTAAACCTGCTCATGACTCGTGAGACCTAGTAACCTAGGCTATGATACCAACTTGTCACGACCCAAATTCCCCAATTAGTCGTGATGGCGCCTCTTGTTAAGACAAGGCCAACCAACAGAACAACAACGCCACTTCCAAATTTATTTAACTTAAATGATTAGATAAATACAACTTAATGACAATAATAATTGATTTTTACAACCCAACACAGCCCGACCGGGGTGTCACAAGTCACGAGCATCTAAAGAAGCCTAAACATTGCTACAGGGCTAATAATATACTAGACAAAATCTGGAATCAAAAGACAGAGTCCGGTGCCGCGAACGCTGGCAGTCACCTTGCTCAGCTACAATAGCAATACCTTCAACCAGCTCAAAACTCGCTATCAGGTGAATAATACATGCATCTGCACGCAAGGTACAGAGAGTAAAGTGAGTACTCCAACTCAGTGAGTAATAGAAGTAAATAATAAATGAGAAGCCAGAAATCTCGTAAAACAACCAACAGGCTATACAGAAGCCGGGTACAATTTCCAAGAAAATAGTGAAATCAGAGAACTCTTTAGAAATGTTTCAGCTCAGTTCAAATCTCTTATGAAAATGATCTTTTCAATAATTACGAAAACGGTTTCAAAATAGTTAGTGCTGATTAGCACAGAAAATCCGCCCCTCGGGCACAAATACCACAGTATAGCAGGTAAAAATGCAAATAAGTATGCAAGATGAACACATAAAATTTCGCCCCTCGGGCATAGCTCAAAACAGTACCAGCCCCTCAGGCTCAATATCAACTGCTCAGAATAGTATCAGCCCCTCGGGCTCAGTATCACATCACTCAAACAGTATCAGCCCCTCAGGCTCAATATCACAACACACAGTACAACATCAGCCTCTCGGGCTCGCTCTCAACCATATGTGTACTCGCTCTCACTGCAGGTGTGCAGACTCCGGAGTGGCTCCTACAGCCCAAGCGCTATCATAATAGGGCCTGAAGCCTGTACATATCAATATGAGGCCTGAAAGCCTTTTTCAAATACACTCGAGGCCTGAAAGCCTCCTCACATGTCACTCGAGGCCTGAAAGCCTCCTCACGTATCACTCAAGGCCTGGAAGCCTCCTCACATATCACTCGAGGCTTGAAAGCCTCCTCACAATACACTCGAGGCCTGAAAGCCTCCTTACAATACACTCGAGGCCTGAAAACCTCCTCACATCATTCAACATATCCTCACATATGGCCCTCGGCCTCAATCAGTCCAAAAAATAATCATAAGCCCCTCGGGCATCAGTAAAACAATAATGCTTAGCTCAAACAATAGTTCAAATATCAGTTAAAACTCAAGGTTGAGTAAAAATATAGCCGAGTTCATGAAAAAATGTAATTCAAATGGACTGAGTTTAAACAATATTTCAAATAGTGAGGTAAACAGTGATGATAGCTCACAAGGAGTTCAAATAGTCGGCCATAAGCCCCAAGTATGGCAATAAGCCCAACTCATAGTGAGAAACAACAAGTCATAGAGAAATACTCGGTAAAATCAATAACCGGGAAGGACCAAGTCACAATCCCCAATGGTGCTCTACCCCACGTTCTCTATGCGGGGTGAAAGTCACCTCAATATAGCACTATGGGTGCAATTCGGGGTTTCAAACCCTCGGGATATCATTTATAATCATTACTCACCTCGAACCGGTGAAATCTCCAGCTCGCGACACCATTGCCCCTCAAATCGGCCTCCACATGCGTCAAATCTAATTAAAATCAGAGCGAATTCATCACAATATGGCAAGAGAACAATACCCAATCGAAAACAATCGAAATATAGCAAAAATCTCGAAACTAGCAAAAACTGAGCCACGGTCCCACTTCTCGAAAAATTATAAGAATCACATTACCGGATTCCTCGTCTCGCCACGAGTCCATACATTCCAAGAACTTCCAAATCCGAGCTCAAATGACCTATCAAATCCCAATTTGAAATATTAAAATTCAAGCCCTAGCTTTACCCTTTTTAATGAATTTCAATCAATTTCCATGTTAAATCTAACATAATCTCATGTAGTTAGGCCAAGCAACTTACCCCTAATCATTCTCCCTTGAATCCCTCTTCAAAATCGCCTGAAAGCTCGCTTAAAAATGGTGGAAAAGAATGCCTAGCTCGCGGAGGAAATATTAATTAATCAGCCTAGCATTTTTGCTTATGCGGTCCCCACCCCGCTTCTACGGGACCACTTCAACGCCCTTCCTTTCCACTTCTGCGGAAGTCCAACTTCTCGAACCAAACCACTTCTGCGATATAAACATCGTAGAAGCGAGTCCGCTTCTGCGGCTACACAAGCGCTTCTGCGAAACCAGGCGCCCAGGCCTCCTAACCGCTTCTGCGGTCAACCCCTCGCTTAAGCGGGTCCGCTTCTGCAGTCGAAGACTCGCAAAATCGAGAATACCAGATATCAACAACATTTGAAGGCTCCAAATCCAAATTTCATCCCGTTAGCCACCCGAAATCACCCCGAGGCCCCCGGGACCTCAACCAAAAGCACCAATACCTCCTAAAATATTATTCAAACTTGTTCCAATCCTCAAAACACATCAAACAACACTAAAATCATCAATTCACATCGGATTCAAGCCTAAGTTTCTTCAAAACTTCCGAAACACGCATTCGATCAAAAACTCGACCAAACGACGTTCGAATGACATGAAAATTTGCACACATATCCAAAATCACCTAACGAAGCTACAACAACTTTCAGAATTCCATTCCGACCCTCGGATCAAAATCTCACCCATCAACCGCAAATAGCCAAAATACTAACTTCGCCAATTCAAGCCTAATTCTACATCGGGTCTCCAAAATCAATTCCGATCGTACTACTAAGTCACAAATCTCCTCTCGAAGCTAACCGAATCACCGAAAATCAGATCTAAGTCCTATAACTCATAAGTCAATGTCCGCCTGACTTTTTCCAACTTAAGCCTTCCTTAAAGAGACTAAGTGTCTCATTTCTTATCAAAATCAATCCAAATCAACTCTAACACACCACATACCGATAACAAAACATGAAGAAGTAATAAATGGGAAAAATGGAGCAGTAACACATGAGACGACGGGTCGGGTCATCACAGTTGGTTAGAAAAAGTTCTTTATCCTTCTTACACTCTAATGCTGAACAACCAATAAAAGATTTGCTTGCATAGATAAACTCTAATTTTATCGCTCTAACTTCTCTTGATTATACCATAAGTTTTACTAAGATCTAAATTATTTTTTGTTACTTATTTTAGTATCAGTTTTGCCCATTCCAGATACAAGGTATTGTATACGCGTAATTTTTGACCCTCTCCGAGATTTTTTATATTTTAGCGTAAAATATTTAGTTTAGGCCTAATATAGCTATCTCAGCTAATTTTTATTCTTTCACTTTATTTTTATCTTAAAATGAAAAATTACAAAAATATAGTTTTATTAATGTTTTGTAGTCATTTTAAACTTGAAAAATACAAAAAAATAGTACTTTATATTTTATCTTTATATAAAAAACGAAAATTACAAAAAATAATCTTATTAATGTTTTGTAGTTATTTTAAACTTGAAAAATACAAAAAACAGTACTTTATATTTTTATCTTTATATAAAAAATAAAAATTACAAAAAATAATTTTATTAATGTTTTGTAGTCATTTTCAAACTTGAAAAATACAAAATAGTACTTTATATTTTTATCTTTATATAAAAACGAAAATTTACAAAAAAAAGTAGTTTTATTAATATTTTGTAGTCATTTTAAACTTGAAAAAATACCAAAAATAGTTTTGTTTCAATTGTTAGTCTCTTTTGATAATTATTTTTATTTTTCTTACGTAGGATTAATTAAATAACATCGTGTTCTTATTCTCGGTTCCGGGCATAGAATAATATTCGGGTTCAAACTACCCGGTTTTAGGTTTAATTTTCGGATCTAGCCCGTAATAATTAGAGTCCACCACACGTGGGGACAAAACAAAAATGACAACACATGCACACACTCACGGACACAAGGGGATGGGAAAAACAGGAAAAGGAAAAACACATGCACACACTATAGGATCACATACTGTTAAAGCATTTTGAAAAGGAAGAAAAGCAATACATAGAAACAGATTTGAAAATGAAAAGGAAGGAAAAAACGGACAGAAAGGGAATAAAAACACACGCACACGATATGGGACAATACAATTTAAAAGGAGAAAGGTACATCTTCAGAGAAAAACACATGCGCACACACTACACGGAAGAAGCAAAAAACGAAAATATATGCTACTGGTTGGGGATTTCATTTAAGAGGAGGAAGAAAAAAGATAGAGATATGATACTGTAGCTGGTCTTCTTCCTGGGAGATCAAGGACAAAGAAACGAAAAACAAATAAAAACCCAGCGATAGCAGCCCTTCCTTCCCGTCGTCACTGTCCAAACGAACCCTCCATCGT
Organism: Nicotiana glauca; assembly: GCA_026770625.1. Taxonomy (NCBI): domain Eukaryota; kingdom Viridiplantae; phylum Streptophyta; class Magnoliopsida; order Solanales; family Solanaceae; genus Nicotiana; species Nicotiana glauca. Next base: position 60,574 of record MU715303.1, read on the forward strand.
CTCCGACCAGCAACGAACCATGCAGCGAACCAGCTAAACTGACCATCAACACCATCGTCGACCACCCTACTGTCCCTGTCGTCGACCAGCTCCACCTTCGATCCTCCACGACCACCTCAAGCTACTGCTTTTCCTCCATCGTCACCGTCGTCCAGCCAGCCCCATCGACCAGCCGCCAGCGACGAACCAATCGCTTCCAACTCCGACCACGACCTCTTTCACGTCCTCCATGACCACCTGCAACGTCCAGCCATGAACGTCCCCCCTCTCATCACCATAACTGACCGGAAAAACACACACATACACACGCTGAAACCCAACTGAAAACGTTCAAAAATCGCTCAGAAGTTCTGTCCGGGGTGAGGTCCGTTCGAGTTCGTTGTTGGTCAGTCGTTGTTCGTGGTTTCGGTCTGGTTCGAGTTTCGTATAGATGCTATCGTTTTGAGGTCAATCTCTAACCTTTCATTTAATTAACATTGTCTATTATCTTTTTTTTAGCTTGAATGAACGTTAGTCATGCATGGATGTGGTTAAACCTTTGAATTTTAGCTTTGTATTTATACTACTACTATTTTGATTTGGCATAATAAATGGAAGCGTTGATTGGAGGTTTCTAATAGATTGCAAAGGCAGTAGCTAGAATATCTTGGATTAACATGTTGAAGTATTAATTTTAAAGTTGGGACAGTAGTTTGCTCTTAAAAAATTTTACCTAGTCATTTTCTTTACTAAATATAGAATTCATTTGTCTCCCTTGATGTTTAATATTGTAAATGACTAGCTGAACCTAAATTATGCAAATGGATAGAATAGTATAAACTTATTAGTTGTAAATAATTTCTAATGATTAAACCTATTTTTGTGTTAAGTTTAAATTTCATAATCCATGGTCTTCCAATAATCACTAGCTTAGGAAAAGTAATCTTGAACATCCTTAGTTTGCTTTAGTTGAATGCCCTTTTAAATAATAAAATGAGACGAGCCTCGCCAAATAAAATGTAGAGTTGTGGGACCATCATAAATGTATATATTAAAAATACTTAGACTTCGGGATGAGCCGTTTAGCGAATTTCACGGCCTTCCCTAAAATAATAACGCGTTAGTAGCTTTAGGCGCGTATTTAATAATATTATCTCCCAAATCTCGGGTGCACATTTATGTGACCCAAATTCAAATCTCAACGAAGTTGAAACGTGTCAATAACCACGGGTGCATTGATGTGACGTGGTCCCAGACACGTTTTCACGACGCTGTAAGTCTTTTAAAAAATAATAATAATAAAAGCGGTTCAAAGTTAAAATTGACACATAAGTTCAAATATTTTAAAATTAGATAATTAAGCCGAACGTAACAGTTGAGCGACCGTGCTAGAACCACGGAACTCGGGAATGCCTAACACCTTCTCCCGGGTTAATAGAATTCCTTATCCAGATTTCTGGTGCGCAGACTAAAATATAGAGTCAATATTTTCCTCAATTCGGGATTAAACCGGTGACTTGGGACACCATAAAATCTCCCAAGTGGCGAATCTGATCCTTTAATAATAATCCTATTTTGATTGTCCTTTAATTGGAAAAACTCCCTTTACCACGCCCTTCGCGGGGTGCGGTAGCGCCAAAAGGAGGTGTGACAGCTCTGGCGACTCTGCTAGGGATTAAAAACCCAGAACTTCGATTCAGGGTTTAAGAATTCGAGCTTAGAATAATTATTATGTTCGGCTTTATCTGATTTTCCTACATGTTTTCCTGCTGAATGTGCTAAATGCTTTACCGCTTTGATATTATTTGAACTGTATATATAAATTGTGCCGAAACCCTTCTCTTCTCACCTCCGGGGATGTGCTTACTGGTTGAGACTCCCTATTCTGTTAGTGTCACACCTTGAAATAAGAAAGAGGCTCGAAAAGTTTCTAAGCCGGCTGGCCTTTTGGTTCCCGACAAGGAGCTCCTTCCTCGACTCGAGTTGTCTGCTCGGGTACACGGTCTAGAACATATACCTAGGTTTTGAACTTAGAATAATGTAACTTCATGCTGGATCCCTAGTAGGAACGCTTATTTGCATCATGTTGCATTTGACTTAGGGGACTCAACACAGGGGTTGGGTCCGTCTAGGACAGGTAACCTGAAATGAAAAGACCATCCTACTGCATCCTGTTTGTTTTACGCATTTATTTGCTTCAGACTTGCATGCTGACCGGTTTTTAAATATTGAAAAAAATAAAAAAAAAGAAAAAAAAAAGAATTGTTATTTTCAAAAATAGTTTTTTTTTACTTAAAAAGAAAAAAAAACATTTTTAAAAAAAAAATTACTTTATTCATCAATAAAAAAAATATATGTGATTTTATTCTTAAAAAAAAATAGTTATTTGGTTGTCAATAAAATGAAAATATATAATACTTCGTTTTATATGCCGATAAATTGAAAAAGAAAAATATAGTCTTGTTTTCAAAAAACTAGTTCGTTTTGCTTGCTAATAAAATTTAAAAAAATAATAAAAAAAATAAAAGAAAAGGAAATGTCATTGTTTTCAAAAGTAGTTTGTTTGATAGAACTACGCTGGTTTGATTCTCACCGGATGTGAGATACGTAGGCAACCCTCATCGGGTCCAACCACCTCTTTTGCAAAAATAGCCAAAAAATGTCAAATTTTAATAAATAAGTCGGGTGATGCCATTCTTGTTTAGAATAAGCCAAATGTCCCTCAAAAGGACGCCGGAAGGCCGTTTTTACAAGAATAGCCACCCTGAGTCATTTTCAAAATGATTTGCGGGCGCAACCTTAAAATCTCCTTTTCGGAAGTGCTGGAAGGCCGTATCCGCAAAATCAAGTTCGATCATTCAAACAACCGTTACAAAAATAGCCATTTTGTCGAATAAGCCATTACATGGCCAGTTTTGTTAAAATAGTCGCAATTGACATTAAAAACTTTCTCAGTCTTGCGTTGGCCTGTGGCGATGCTGAATGATGCCCCACGGGCCCCAGAATAAGAAATTTTGATTTAGTTTTAATCATCGAGTTTGTAGTTTCTCAAATAAAATTTTGCAAAAATAGCCGCTTTGTCAAAATAAGACATTACATGGCCAGTGGTTGTTAAAAATAGTCTCAGTTGACATTGAAACATTTTCAGTCTTGCGGAAGCCTGCGGCGATTCCGAATGATGCCCCACCAGTCCCAAGATGTGAAGCTTTGATGTATTAATTTTAATCATCGAGTTTGTATTTGGAATCTGCTTTTGTAATTTCCTTTCAAAGAAAAACAAATTTGAAAATCCCAAAAAACTATCTCTTTATTTTGCATTAATTTGCCCGAACTNGATCACAACTATATATATATATATATATATATATATAAAATGAAAAAAAAAAAAAGAAAAGAGAAAAAAAAAAGTAAGAAAAAATATTGATAATAATAAGAACTGACTGAGGCCATTCTAACATGTTTGTTTTGAATTGTAAAACAAGTTGATGTGGTTGGTTTGTGGCAAGAGGACAACGCAAGATCCCTGAAAGATGATACATGAGGAAATAACCCAAAGATTGAAAAACTTAGAACAGCGGTTGAAAAACACGCAAGGGTTGGCAGGTCAAAAGAGTGTTGCTTTCAAAGATCTATGTATGTTCCCCGATGTCCACTTGCCGCCTGGTCTCAAGATTCCCAAATTTGAAAAGTACGATGGACATGGAAACCCCATAACCCATTTGAAAAGGTATTGCAATCAACTAAGGAGTCTAGGAAGAAATGAAGAATTGCTAATAGCTTACTTCGGGGAAAGCCTTACGGGAGTGGCCTCTGAATGGTTTTGGGATCAAGACGCATCTCGATGGTACGCCTGGAACGACATGGCACAGGCCTTTGTCAAACAATTCCAATACAACATCGACATTGCCCCATATCGCATTTTACTTTCAAATCTGAAGAAGAAACCAAGTGAAAGTTTCAGGGAATATGCCCTTAAATGGAGAGAGCAAGCAACTCGTGCTGAGCCACCCATGGATGACCACGAGTTAATCACTGTCTTCCTTCAGGCTCAAGAGACGGATTACTTTCAGAACATGATGTCAGCGGTTGGTCAATCCTTCTTGGATGTAATAAAATAGGAGAAATGGCAGAGAACGGTCTTAAGACAGGCAGAATTATAAGCCAAGAGGCTCTCAAGGCTGTAGCTCAGACTGTCCAAATTGACATGAATGAGAGTGATGAAGAAGTCATGATGATGTCAGGGTCAAGAATAGGTCCCATAAGAACACCTCGACGGTATGCTCTGCCTCGACAGGCTTTCCATAACTCCCCTGAGCATTACTATCCACCTCAGAACCCACCATACTCAGTTGATCCACCCCAGTATGTTGTTCAGCCATCAAATCATCCAAGAAAGCGAGCACGAGCATCACAAAATCTCCACCAGCCTCTGCAAAATTTCCAAATACCTTATAACCCACTTCCAAGTCAAGGGTATAGAAGGAAATCGAAGCTGAAAGATAATTTCACACCAATAGGAGATTCCTATGCAAGCTTATTTGAGAAGTTAAAGCAATAGGACATGATTGCACCCATCCCTCCAAATTATGTGGACCCACGTGCAAGGAGATTTGACCCATCTAAAAGGTGTGAATACCATTCCCATGCCCAGGGGCACAACGTGGAAAGCTGTCGGGATCTGAAAAGGGAAATAGAAAGGATGATCCAGGAAAGGTTGATTGCGATTCAAAACAGTGACACCCAGAATATCGCGCTGAATCCTTTACCTACACATGATGATACACACTTTCTGGCGGTGATGCCTGGAGACACGGAATGTGAGAATCCACTCGGGAATTTGCCGATTGAAATGGGAGAATGCTATAGTGATTCTGATAATCAAATTTGTGGCTAAATGTCAGGCTTATCAATTGGAGAGTCATTCGTGGTGGCTTTTTTTGTTGTCATTTCTGTTTGTCCGGGTTATTTTAGAGTTATAATCCGGATATTGTCTTGTAGCTCAAACCTTTTATCCTTTTAGTTTTTTTTGATTGTAGTGTCTCAGTTAATGGGGTCTAGGTTCATTCTAAGGGTTGTAACCCCAGTTTTGTTTGTTGGTTGTTCGAGTCGTTGTTTTGTCGGTTAATGTAATGACCTGTTTTCTATTATTTTTAGACATTTTCTGTTGTTTAGTCCTCTCTTTCCTATAGTTCTTTTTCTGCCAACTCTAGTGATATAATGTCCGCGCATAGTTCTGGCCTAATCTTAAAAGTTAATCACAAAACCATTGGGAGGTGATCGGGATATTTAAATGAAATAAGAACGATTTGAGATTATTCGGAGCCCGAGTCATGTGAAACTGGGGCAAGTAAAAAGGAAACAGTTAAAGGCAAGCTGGCCAAATTTACATGGGGCCGTTCATAATAATGAAAATGAGAGTGTTGCCCAACAGTGCTTTAAAGATATGACGAATGTTAATCGTGTTGTTTGCACTTGGTATGTTTTGAAGATTGGAATGACGAAGGCATTTTGTTCTGCTACCCAAACACTTTATCCTTCGTTAACCCTTTGAGCCTTAATTATTTCCTTTCATACCCCTCCTTCGGAATCAGTAGCAAAAATTAAAAACACAAATATGGAAGATAAAGAAAAAAAAGAAAACAACAAAAAGATAGAAAAAGAAAAAGAAAAAGAAAAAAATGAAAAGGAAAACTAGAACAACGAGGAATTGGGAACTACGTTTGACCTGATTCCTCAAAGAGGATACGTAGGCGCTTCACAGCTCGGTCATAGTGTAACAAAAAATCAAAAAATCCCCAAGCAAGAAAATGGGGCAAAAATTTGTGTTTATTGTAAGGAAAATCTAGATTCCGAAGGTTGTAATTTTTGAACCCAGGTTGTTTTCTTTTGAGCCTTTAATACCCTTTATTTCTAGCCCTATCTAAATACCACATTACGGTCCAAAGAAAGACCTTTTGACCAATCTTCAAAAGAGGCCAAGTCAGGCAAATCATGACATAACACTCTGATTCCCGGCAGAAAAGACTCTGATCTCCACCAGAAAAAATACGAGAGTCTTAGCGGTAACACCCTCCAATCCCCAGCTGAAAAGTAACACAAATGAGAGAGTCTTATTGGTGAAAACCTTCACGGGCACCATAAGGCGATGAAAGCTGAGAGAAAAATCAAAATGAGAGAGGCTTGATAGTGAAAACCTTCGGGCACTACAAGTCGAATAAGGGTGAGAATCATATGGAAATCACCAGACGAAAATTGTGAAAGGCGAGTAACGAT
>MU715305.1:0-19424 GCA_026770625.1 Nicotiana glauca
AAGCTAAAATATGTTTTTCTACAAATGTGAAGAGTTTGAGGATAAGTTGTGAAATATCAATATTTTGGAGCGTTGACTCGAATGATAAATGCTATTGAGTAGGAGATGAAAGTATTGAAAGGAGTTGTGATTAATCCCTTGAAGGGATGGTTTGAATATATTGAGTATTGCCCTTGTCGGTTTGTGAAAGTTGTTGTTATTGATCCCTTGCCGGGACTTAGTGGTTATTTGTGTTATTCCCTTGCCGGGATAGTTCTTACTATTTGTTTATTCCTCTTGCCCGTTTGGTTATGACTGTTGTTTGGGTGAGGAAGAGTGATATTGCACGAAGGGTCATTCCGTGCTATTTCTGATTATATTTGCACGAAGGGTCATTCCGTGCTATGTTTTGACTATTTATGCACGAAGGTACATTCCGTGCTCTGATTTGATTATATATTGCACGAAGGGTCATTCCGTGCCATGAAATGAGAGTTAAGTGAGGGAAGCACGAAGGGTGATGCCGTGCATTTTATTCGATTGCTTTGGGTGAGAATGAGAGTAAAAGCACGAAGGTTGATGCCGTACAATTATTGAATTTCTTATTCTTTGATAGTTATTATTGTGCCCTGTTTTCTTAATTACGCTGATAATTTTTATACTCAGATTGTACTCCCCCACAACATGTTTCCCCCCACCTTTTTAACTGTTTAGCTTCGGTATTTCTTTTCCTTTTATCGTATATATATGTATATAGGATTGTACAGGTTGATTTGGTAGTCCGGTCTAGCCTCATCACTACTTCGCCGGGCTTAGGCCAGGTACTTACCAGCACATGGGGTCGGTTGTGCTGATGCTACACTCTGTGCATTTCTTTGTGCACAGATCCAGGAGCAGCTTTTGGACAGCAGCAGTAGGCTTTCTATCTGGGAGCTATCTTCAGTCCAGGGACTCTCGAGGTAGCCTAGCTGGCGTTCACAGGCCTAAGTCCCTTTCCTTTATTTCAGTTTGTTTTCATTGTACCGAAACAGACATATGTATTTTTCTTTCATTCAGACTTGTTGTAGTACTCTGTAGTAGTCCGTGAGCTAGTGACACTAGATTTTGGGTAGTGATGTGTTTCAACTTCTGCATTTTTATATCGTTTTGTTAAAACTAAAGTCTTCCGCACTTATTTAATTATTGTTAGAATATTATATTGTTGAGGTTGGATAGAGAATGTTAATGTTTGGCTGGCCTAGCTACATTAGTAGGCGCCATCACGACGCCCGATGGTGGATAAATCCGGATCGTGACACCTAAATTTGGGGGCCTAAAGTCCTTGCCGTACTTGCTTTACATTGGAGCCGACACTGGTTTATCAAAATTGTTCAAACCAACTGATATTATCCGGTCCATCTAGGTAATTGACAGGAATGACCCAATAAGAAACTGGTCTTTAAATATTATCCTTATTTCTTAAATATATTTTAAAAAATAACCCCAGACTCATACACATTATTGCTTGTCAGGAATGTCTTTACCGGAATGGTAGATTTCATGTTATATTTATTCTACCTATATTATTAATTATTTACAAACTCTACCCGGTTAGCATGACTTTGTGATTATTTAATTGTTCATCAAACTCTACTATATTGGCATAACATTGATTTATCGACATTCGGCATATGTGTTAATCGGTCATAAACTCTACCTAGTTGGTATGATTTTATGCCTTTGTAATTATTCACTAAACTCTACCACATTGGCGTGACTTTATCTTATCTACAATCAACTTATACGTTATATTGTTCATTAAGTTTATCCAATTGGTACAATTTATCTATGTTGTTCAACAAAGTGTTCTTCGTATTTGTAATTATAAATTCAATCAAAATCACCCAAATTTGTTTGAAATGATCTCAAATTTAAAATAAAGTGTCACGACCCTAAAACCGACCTGGTCGTAATGGCACCTATCGTGAAACTAGGCCAGGTGACACAATATTCAAATCAACCGTTATTCAATAAAAGTCATTTTAAGCCACTAATTAATTATCAATCTCATAATGTAGGTCTACATAATCAGTGCAGAATAAATACACAAGTTCAATATCGGGATGTCACCAGTCATGAGCAACTACAAACCCGTTTAAGAACAACATAGGCTAATATAGTCCGAAAATAAGATACTAAAACAATCTAAATAAGGTAAGATGGAGAAGTGCTAGGTTGCGAATGCCAAACAGTTACCTAGTAAACTTCGGAGACCTGCTGGAAGACTGATCAACATTCACTATCGCGTCTTGAGGCTCCTGGATCTATACACAAGGTGCAGGGAATAATGTGCGTACGCTAACTCAGTAAGTAATAAAAGTAAAGGTAGCTGAGCGGTAAGAAAATACATAAACCACATCATAATACTACAACAAATCAACATAAGTCCAAAACAATTCAGTAAAGCAATAAAACTCGTAAAAGAAACTTAGTTTAGTAAAACCTTTTAAAACATCTTTCAATAATTTCAAATGAGTGATGAAAACAGTGAGTAAAAGGATAGAAATGTAAACAGCCCATCGGGCAAAACATATACCATAAACCGCCCCTCGGGCAAAAAGATCAACAGAACCAGCCCCTCGGGCTACCTCACAATTACTCGTAATCAATCCCTCAGGCATAATATGAATCAAGAACCGCCCCTCGGGGAAATTATGGATCAAGAACAGTCCCTCGGGCCACAATATGAATCCATCAGAGCCCCTCGGCAACAATATAAATCAACAACAGCCCCTCGGCAATATCACATTACTTACCCGCGCTCACTGGGGGTGTACAAACTCCTAGAGGGGCTCCTACAGCCCAAGCGCTATAGCAAGCCATCTGGTGGCATAATCAAACAGGCCCTTGGCCTCATAACAATCACAATCCACCTCGTGGCATAATAAATCAGGCCCTAGGCCTCTTATATATCACAAATCAGTACCACATGCTACGACGCACAGCCCAATCCCATGATATCCTCACAACACAGGCCCTCGGCCTCACTCAGTTAAATCTCACTCAAGCCCCTCGGGCTAACAGTAAAACAGGTACTCGACTAAAAATATCATTTAAAAAATCAAAAGAAGTAAACAAAATCCGAGTTATGAAATTAGTGAAAGCATAGCATGACTGAGTATAAATATTATCAAAACAGTGAGTACGTGAAAAGCCCCTAAGGGTCCAAATAGTCGGCACAAGTCCCAACCACGACATTTAGCCCCAAACATAATAATACTTCAAATTATAATAATATCAAATAGTTTTCAAGTAAATAAGCGACTTAATAGTCGTACGGGATGGACCAAGTCATAATCCCCAATGGTAAACGAGCCAACGCTTGTCACCTAGTGTGTGCGTCACCTCAAAATAGCATAACGATGTGAAATTCAGGGTTTCATACCCTCAGGACAACATTTAAAATCATTACTTACCTTAATCTGGTCCAAACTCTAGCCCGCGATGCCTTTGCCGCTCAAATCGCCCTTAACTCGCCCCGAATCTGTCCAAAAGAAGAATCATAACATCGAAATAGGCTAAAGGAACAAATCCCACGCAAAAATAACCAAATTTACTCAAAAATCCTGAAATTGGCCAAACCAAACCCCTGGGCCCATATCTCGGAATCCGACGAAAATAATATCAGTTGAATCCTTATCCTCCCACAAGTTCATACATACCAAATTTACCAAAATCCAACCACAAATGACTCCTCAAATCCCTTATTTTAGGTCTCCAATTCCCAAGCCCTAAAACCCCAATTTTGCTACTGATATTTCATAGATTTCAAGCTTACAATGTTAAAAATCATCATAGAAACAAGGTTAGGGTCCAAAAACCTTACCTCCATGAAACCCTCTTGAATTCCCCCTTCAATTTGCTCTCCCAAGCTTTCTCCCAAATGAAATATGGTTAAAAATCACTCAAAATCGCGAAGGGCCAAATATATGTGTTTTGCCCTAGCTAAACCGCTTCTGCAGTAGAAATCTCGCACCTGCAGTCCCAGGTGCGCATATACGGAATCCACTTATCCGCTTAAGGACCGCACCTGCGATCGCTGCGACACCCACATCTGCGGTTCTAGCTCCTTATGTCAATTTCCGCATCTGCGTCCCCCTTGGTGCTTTTGTGGGCCCACACCTGCGGTTCCCAAGCTGCTGGTGCGGTTATGACAGGAGCTTTAGCACTTCAGCTGCTAATTTCAACTCCAAACTTCCCGTCAATCATCCGAAATTACCCCGAGGCCCCCGAGACCTCAACCAAAAGTACGAGCAAGTTATATACCACCTTCCAAACTTATACCAATCTTCGAAACACCTAAAACAACATCGAAACATCGAATCAACTACAGATTCAAGCCTAAGAACTCCAACAACTTTCGAATTCCGTTTTCGATCTAAGAGTCTATCCAACCTCGTCCGAATGACCTAAAATTTTGCACACATCCCATATGACGCAACTGACCTATTGAAACTCTCGGAATTCCATTCCGACCCTAATCAAAATTTCCACTACCAACCGAAAAATGCCAAAATTCTAATTTTGCCAATTCAAGCCTAAATCTGCCACGGACCTCCAAAATACATTTCGAACATGCTCCTAAGTCCAAAATCACCGGAAGGAGATAACCAAATCATAAAATCCAAATTCGAGATCGAATACTAAAAAGTCAAGACCGAGTCAAACCTTTCAAATTTAAAGCTTCAAGTTGAGAATCATCCTTCCATATCTATTCCGATTAACCTGAAAACTAAAGCCGACGATTTACATAAGTCATAATACATCATATGGGGCTATCCATGCCCGAGAACTGGCAAGCAAAGTGCAAATTCTCAAAATGATCGGTCAAGTCGTTACATCCTTCCCCACTTAAATATTCGTTCGTCCTCAAACGTGCCCAGACTTGTTCCAAAAGCCAACCAATCACTGTATAACCTTACCATGCACATACATGGGGGTGATCCCACGTGACCCTATCCCATACAGGTCTGATAACGCAACATGACTGAAATTTGGCAATCCAACCAAGCCCATGAACCTTAGAACCAAATTTCCATTTCCGTACTTATCTATAATATTAGAATCTCTCATCTATACGCTGGATAAGTCCGTACAAGCTGTAACAAACCATATCTGTAACCCTAAATGCAACTACCTAATATACCACATAACTCAATCTCTCTTAGCGATAACTTCAAATCACGGCAGCTGCGCATAACAACCGAATACCAATAATAAATCTCTTATCAGATAAGGTATCGTTCCAACACTTTCGTATGCTGCCAAATGATGAAAGAAAATTCTTCAGATGAACCTTTCATGAAGCTCCCTCTCCTTTGGCAAGGACCATAGTAAATTTCTAAGTTGAATCTCGACATTATCCTTCTAACGTGCTGAAATTGAATCCGACAGTATTCATTCTAGATATCGGTGACCTCATCTCATACAACACAACTACTCTAGTGATATGACATATCGATACAATCTAGATCCACAACCCGTGCAACCCGTGCACCAATAAGCAATAGTCCAAATGTACTCAAACCATGGAAAAATGACTCAAATAATAGAGCTGTACCGCAAGCTCACCAGTACCACCACCACACAATGCTGAGAACTCATTACACATCGTAGAACCAGAACACAAGAATCTAACCCGAAGGATCATGCCTCCACATAACCTCACTGCAACGCGCATCCCTATCCAAACACCGGTCCACATGAAACACCTTAAGTCACTATGCTCAAAATCAATAACCACGCGCGATTTGATGTCTAGTACTAAAAGCAAATCATCATAACCATGGCGAACAAATGACATAATACCACACAAACCCAAAAGGATACAACCGATACGCCATCCATCGAGCAATACTCAATACTCTTCCCGCTAGAATTCCACTATGAGACCCCAATAGAACCACACAATATGTGCCTGTAACTAACAAATAATAACGCCACACAATACTGAAAGGTAACTCATAGATCTCTCCAGAACACTAATAAACTCAATAACAATTGAACCAACATATCCCTCAATAATAACAACTCAGAGTCAACAAAGCCGACTCGATGCAGATCACATATCCATATTGGCCTACCAATGAACCTCTTATCAAGGAGTTCCTGAAGCTGCTCCTTCAACTCTTTTAACTCCGCCGGTGCCATACGATATGGTGCCCGACACCAAATCAATGCCGAAATTAACAACCCTGTCCGGCAGCATGCCCGACCGCAGGAACCACATCCGGAAAATCCCTCATGAAGGCCAAATAAGAAGGACAACCCATTCCCAACTATCCGCTGAGTCCTCAAAATGAAATAACCTTACTGGGAACATAAACCGTCGAACCTCGCCACTCAATCCGTGGAATCGCCAACATAGCCAACGTCGCTGTCTTAGTGCAACAATCTAGAATAACACAACATAGAGACCACCAGTCCATACTCAATATCACATAAAGATCTATCATACTAAGCAACAAAGGATCCACTCGAGTCTCCAAACCCTCGATACTCACCACACAAGGTTGAAACATGTGACCCACGACCATAACATAACATGTTTGTGGGAACTCCCAGTCTCCAAATCCATATAGCACATGAATCACCATATCCGATCCCAGTTCCACCGTCTCAATATATAACATACCTCTAATAATCAATCATTCCATGAGGGATACCCCTAATATTCTTCTGTGCCACTAGCAAATTTGAATATCAGCAGTCGATCCAACATAAGAATGCCACAATACCAATGATCTATCATTAACTCAATCACATTGCCTTTCCTGAAATGTATGCCCTCTTCAAGCCACACCAATTAGCAATATCATTTGCCTAATCATCTAAAATTGTCCGTGCTGCCTAAGAATTTGTGACTTTCCTTTCAGAATTGAACTGTGACCTTACACATGCCAATCTCAATCCTACACAACATACCACATATACTATGACGCCTTATGATAAATGTGAGAACTTCATAATCCACTCAAAACCACAAACAACTATGTACTCAACTAGCCAAGAAATTCCATTGATCCCATCTAGAAGAAAATAACTATACATCACGTGCTCCTCATGCTAGTAGAAAATGTACATCTCTAACCATGGTAGAAAACTATCAAGAACTCTCCGAATCCCATTTGCACAAAACCAAACTGTCATGACTGAATCCTATTAGCTCGTCCAAGATAAGCAGGTCACCAAAAACCTAAGAGCATTGCCACGAGACACCTGTAGAATCTCGTGACCTTATAAGCACCCAAAGAACTAATCATACCCATTACCATGCCGATCCAACCTACTACCAAGCTGTCCTAATTCTCCGAGTTCCTTCCGAATTACCCTCAAATTGATACATTTCCTTGCTAGTACATCACTATCCTTAACTAAAATTTACCCCACGAACTTTAGCATAAGACCACACCGCCCTAAGGCCCATAAACCGTTGTATTCTTCTGAAGCACCCCCATAAGTACCACAGCCGAGATACCTTCTTTGAAGAGACCTTCAACGATCTAAAGCCATTACCTCTACCTTTCTAATACCGATCTGTAGAATTCATAATGATACAGAAATGCCACAAGTCCTGACATCCTCCCGTATAAATCTTAGTTTTTAGCGAACACTCATCCTGAAGATTCCCAATTACTGCATGTAAATCTTGAATCCTTCAAAATCATTCTTGGGAGTCATCCACTCTACTCAAATCTCAATTAGACTGGCCAAACGTACCAAACGACTTGTGCTTCGTCAACACTCTAACACCCCAGAATGTAACCCCACCTTAATGTGACCAAATAATTTCCTGATCCATGCACATTTCATCCTTCACTAATAACAACTCAAGTCATTCCATGATTCTTATACACCCATAAAGCATAACACAAATCCTATCCAAAATCTCCTTTACTCGAGTCATCCTCGATCTCGACCTCTGCAAGCCATAACTAATTCACCAGCATGCCTCAAATTGGAACCAACATAGCACATAACTGTGCAATCAACTGATCGATAGCAGACCCCACTTGGATCAAAGCTATAGATCAAAACACACAATAAATCACAATGCCTATACTCCAATACCGCCATAATAACATAGTGAGATTAAACTCAACCCTTCATAAGCTAGTGCAACACAAGCCATCTAGTACTTCAAATCTTCTGCAAATCTCACATTCACCTAGTAAAAATTAAGCCCACTCTTTTAAGCGATCCAAATTCAAATTGCAACACATATATTTCACTGGTAAAAGAGGACTTCCAAAAAATAACATAAGGATCACACAAACTTCAGAACATTATGCAGGAGATAACCCACCTACTTTGCCTCAAACTAACATCTCTTCATACCCTTCCACCGTCATAAACATCACACAATCACTTAATCTTCCTGAGTATGAACTCATATTGTAACATGAAATCTACTCCACTTCCCCAACTAGACAACATGAAAAGATCCTTCACACACCCCTAACTCGGGGCTATACATTCAATCAAGATGTAAATCGAGCACCAAATAGTTTTTCTACCCTCAAGTAGACCCTTCTCGTTACATTCAAATCATATGAACACATATCGCAGTCAAATCATACTCATCACATAGCCATTCAATCATCACTTCTACTAATAGGGACACTACCGAACATATAAATCCTGAAGCACGTGCTCACACAATTGACACTTCGGTACTCAAGCTACAAGAAGAGTCCGGCTCCAAGTCCTCCATACTATCCCAACATCAACACACATAAATCACATCTTGCCCCTCGATCAGGGAATCATAAGCCGTCGATGCACAACTGATACCGAGTGCTCAGGCACGCATACGAACGCGTGGAAGGAATTTAAAATTTTACATTTCAAGCTGAATTAATGTTGTACGATAAGAATTTAAGAATGTGGGATTTCCTAAATGTTCCGTAGTCTCCCGAGGATAAGTACAGACGTCTCTCTACTGATCCGTGAGACTATACTAAACCTGCTCATGACTCATGAGACCTATGTAACCTAGGCTCTAAAACCAACTTGTCATGACATTAAAACCGACCCGGTCGTGATGGAGCCTATCGTGAAACTAGGCTAGCCGACACAATACCCAAATTAACCGTTATTCAATAAAAGTTATTTTTAAGCCACTAATTAATTATCAAGCTCATAATGTAGGTCTACATAATTAGTGCGGCATAACTACACAAGCCTGACATCGGGGTGTCACCAGTCATGAGCAATTACAAACCCGTATAAGAACAAGGCTAACATAGTTTGAAAATAAGATACTAAAACAATCTAAATAAGGTAAGAAGGAGAAGTTCTGGGTTGCGAATGCCAAGCAACTACCTAGCAAACTCTGGAGACCTGCTGGAAGACTGATCAGCACTCACTATCGCGTCTCAAGGCTCCTGGATCTGCACACAAGGTGATGGAGTAATGTGAGTACGCCAACTCAGTAAGTAATAAAAGTAAAGGTAGATGAGTGGTAAGAAAATACGTAAACCACGTTATAACGCTACAACAAATCAGCATAAGTCCAAAACAATTCACTAAAGCAATAAAACTCATAAAAGCAACTTAGTTAAGCAAAGCCTTTTAAAATATTTTTCAATAATTTCAAATGAGTGATGAAACAATGAGTAAAAGGATAGAAATGTAAATAGCCCATCGGGCAAAACATATACCATAAATTGCCCCTCGGGAAAAAATATCAGCAGAACCAGCCCCTCGGGCATAACATGAATCAAAAACCGCCCCTCGGCAAAACATAGATCAAGAATAGCCCCTCGGTCACAATATGAATCAATCACATCCCCTCGGGCAACAATATAAATCAACAACAGCCCTTCGAGCAATATCATATCACTTACACTGGGTACCCGCACTCACTAGGGTGTACAGACTCCTAGAGGGGCTCCTACAGCCCAAGCGCTATAACAAGCCATTTCGTGGCATAATCAAACAGTCCCTCTGCCTCATAACAATCGTGGCATAATAAATTAGGCCCTCGACCTCTTATATATCATAAATCAGTACCACTTGCAGTGGCGCGCAGCCCGATCCCATGATATCCTCACAACACATGCCCTCGGCCTCACTCAGTCAGATCTCACTCAAGTCCCTCGGGCTAACAGTAAAACAGATACTCGGCTCAAAATATCATTTATAAAATAAAATAAATAAATAAAATATGAGTTATGAAATCAGTGAAAGCATAGTATGACTGAGTGTAAATATGATCAAAACTGTGAGGACGTGAAAAACCCCTAAGGGTCCAGACAGTCGGCACAAGGCCAACACGGCATTTAGCCCCAAACATAATAATACTTCAAAAATATAATAATATCAAATAGTTTCCAAGTAAATACGCAACTTAATAGACGTACGTGATGGACCAAGTCACAATCCCCAATGGTACATGACCCCACGCTCGTCACCTAGCATGTGCATCACCTCAAAATAGCACAACGATGTGAAATCCGGGGTTTCATACCCTCATGACAACATTTACAGTCATTACTTACCTCAATCCGGTCCAAACTCTAGCCCGCGATGCCTTTGCCTCTCGAATCGGCCTTAACTCGGCCCGAATATATCCAAAATCAGAATCATAACATCAAAATAGGCTAAAAGAACAAAGCCTACGCAAAAATAACCAAATTTACTAAAAAAATTCCGAAATTGGCCAAACCCAACCCCCGGGCCCACGTCTCGGAATCCGACAAAAATAATATCAATAGAATCCTTATCCTCCCACTAGTTCATACATACCAAATTTACCAAAATCAACCACAAATGACCCCTCAAATCCCTAATTTTAGGTCTCCAATTTCCAATCCCCAAAACCCCCAATGTTGCTACTGATTTTCTATAGATTTCAAGCTTACAATGTTAAAATCATCATAGAAACAAGTTTAGGGTCCAAAAACCTTACCTCCACGAAACCCTATTGAATTCCCTCTTCAATTTGCTCTCCCAAGCTTTCTTCCGGATGAAATATGGTAAAAAATAACTCAAAATCGCGAAGGGCCAAATATATATGTTCTGCCCCAGCTAAACCGCTTCTGTGATAAAAATCTTGCACCTACAGACCCGCACCTACGGTCCTAGGTGCGCATATGCGGAATCCACTTATCCGCTCAAGGACCGAACCTGCGATCAAAATCCCGCACCTGCGCTATCGCAGGTGCGTTCCAACACCCGTATCTACGGTTCCAGCTCCTCATGCCCATTTCCGCATGTGCATCCCCCCTTGGAGCTTTTGCGGGCCCGCACCCGTGGTTCCCAAGCCGCAGGTGCGGTTATGACAGGAGCTTTAGCACTTCAACTGCTAATTTCAACTCCAAGCCTCCCATCAACCACCAGAAATTATCTCGAGGCCCCCGGGACCTCAACCAAAAGTACGAGCAAGTTATATCACCTTCCAAACCTATACCAATCTTCTAAACACCAAAAACCAACATCAAAATATCGAATCAACCGCAGATTCAAGCCTAAGAACTCCTACTTTCGAATTTCGTTTTCGCTCAAAAAAAGTCTACCAAACCTCGTTCGAATGACCTGAAATTTTGTACACACATCTCATATGACACAATGAACCTACCGAAACTCCCAGAATTCCATTCCAACCCCGATATCAAAATTTTCACTACCAACCGAAAAACGCCAAAATTTCAATTTTGCCAATTCAAGCTTAAATCTACCATGGACCTCCAAAATATATTCCGAACACGCTCCTAAGTCCAAAATCACCCTACAGAGCTAACTAATTCATAAAAATCCAAATTCGACACTGAATACTAAAAGTCAAGACTGAGTCAAGCATTTCAAATTTAAAGCTTCAAGCTGAGAATCATCCTTCCATATCTATTCCGATTAACCTGAAAACTAAAACCGACGATTTACATAAGTTATAATACATTATATGGGGCTAGCCATGCCCGAGAACTGGTGAACGAAGTGCAAATGCTCAAAACAACCGGTAGGATCGTTACATAAAGTCTCCAAATACCAACACAAACGATCTCCAATCACGAATCTAGTCAAATTAATAGCCCATCTCAAGAAGACCCACTTTGTCTTCTTCAATACTTTCTAAAGACCAACAATGGAGTATTAAATTTTTTAAAGTCAATCACTAAATTAGTGTTTGAACTAAAAATATTATCAATACTCAAATAATTTTAACAATAATCGATCAATAACTTTCAATTTTCACCCAAAAACAAAACTTTCAAACTTCTAATTAATATTAAAGAACTATGATGTTCTTGGTGAAAAAGAAGCTTTTTTTTTTATAATAATATTAAAAATACAGATAACATTTAAAGACCAACAACTTAGGGGGACAACCAATTCAATTTTGTAAGTTGCTCCCATCATTATCAACAAAATAAGTCATTTTATTGGTGTAAGGAGATTGGAAACTCTTGCGTCACAAAACAAGGGATATCCATTCCTTGCTCATAATATAATAAATGATTCTGGATTTAAGTGTGTATTGCGGCATGGCCACAGATCTAATATATGGCTTACACAAGAGCAAAGGCGGATTCACCGTGCAAGTGCAACTATCTGGCTATATTTTAAATATAACATATACTACATGTGTATAGTTGAGGGGGAATATTAAAAATAGCCAGATTTACAACTGATCGTTCAAAAATAACTCAATTTTAAGAGTAATCGAAATTTAGCCACTTTTTATGTAAAGATAAATCTGAGCGAAAACACTATTCAAAACCCGAAAAATACTCTAGTATATTATGCTGGAGTTCCAACATAAGTATACTTGAACTCCAACATATTATATTGGAGTTCCAGGATAGTTCCAGGATAGTATGCTGGAACTCCAGCATAATATAATAGAGTTCCAGCATAAGTACACTAGAACTCCAGCATAGTATACTGGAGTTCCAGCAAGTATATTGGTCCAGTATAATATATTGGAGTTTGGAGCACAAGTGCTCCAGTCTCCAGTATATTATACCGGAGCCAGCAAAGTATATCGGTCCAGCATAATATGCTGGAGTTCATGCACAAGTGCACCGAACTCCAGTATATTATGCTGGACCGGTCTCTATTGCAGCAAAAGGGTGACTATTTTTCATTGACTTGGTAAACGCTGTTTATTTTTATTTGGCCAGTTCGAAAACGGGCTATACCGTACTATTTTTACATAGTTGAGTGGTTTTAAAAAGTTGTATATATGGCGACAAATGAGTGCATTGATAGGAGTCCGGAACCAAAATGTGGTATTTTTTGACTCCAAAAATATAAATAAGTAGAAAAAAAAAAGAAACTATAATATATATAACGCCATCCCACATAGAGCTATACAATAACAGTAACTGCACCGTTACTTTATTGCGCCATGTGGGATGGCGTTATATACTGACATCTGGTATAGCGCCAGCCGACCTGGCGTTATACTTATTAAAATCCCTCCCCCTTCTTCTTCACTCGTTACTTCTTCTTCTTCCTCAAATTTTTTAACCTTTGGTCCCCCCACCCCAAAATATTCTGTCCGCGATTTTTAAAAAAAAATTTTTTTGGGTCCCCCCGACACATAAAACTTAGTTAACGTAGGTCCCACACTCGGGTAGAACCTTTTGTTATTGTTGGTTAACGCTTTTGGAGTCAAATTTTCGATCAATTTTATTCCGGCAAATTCCAAATCGAGGTATTTCGATTTATTTTTAAGTTAAAACTTTTATAGTATTGCATATTATTTGATTTGTATGTGTTCTATTTCGATTTGTGTTTTTTCTTTTCGAAATTAGCATATTAAATTTATCCGGAATTAATTTAGTGTTTTATATAAAAATATAAATTTGTGTGTTAATATTCTCATTTATATATATGTGCTTTCATGACGTTTAGTGTTTTATTTGCAATTAAATTTATTTGTTGTTTATGTTTAATTTACATTATTTTTTAGTGTAGGAAAATGTTGACCTTTGTAGCGTAGTAAAACGTAGACACTTTTAGCGTAGTAAAATTTAGAGCCTTGTAGCGTAGTAATGTATAGTTTTAGCTTAGAAAAATATTGAGCCCGGAAGTAATACGTAAGTAATTTGTACAATTAAATTATTCAACGATATGAAGTTAAATAAAAAAAAATATAACTATTAATGATAGTTTGGTGCCACAGTGCCTCAAAAATATCGAGCCCGAAACACATACGTAAGTATTTTGTCCAATTAAGTTATTAAAACATATGAATTTTAATTAATAAAAAAAGATATAGCCACTGAGCCTCTAAAATATCGAGCCCGGAAGCCATATTTAAGTAGTTTGTACAATTAAATTATTAAATAATATTAATTTAAATTATAAAAAAAATTTAACTATTAATGATAGTTTCGTGCCACTGGTCCTCAAAAATATCGAACCCGGAAGCCATATTTAAGTATTTTGTACAATTCAATTATTAAATAATATCAATTTAAATTATAAAAAAATATAACTATTAATGATAGCTTCGTGCCATTGGGCCTCAAAAATATCGAGCCCGGAACCCATCTTTAAGTACTTTGTACAATTAAATTATTAAATAATATCAATTTAAATTATAAAAAAAATATAACTATTAATGATATTTTCGTGCCATTGGGCCTCAAAAATATCGAGCGAAGAACCAATACATAAGTAATTTGCGCAATTAAGTTATTAAATAATTTGAATTTAATTTATAAAAAAATACATAATTATTAATGATGATTTGTACAATTAAGTTATTAAAAATTATGATTTTACAGTTGACGACATGGATGCGCCTATACATCCTGGCCCTCGGACATCGGATCTATTAGCCCTACAGCCCCAGCATAGATCCGAGTATATCTGGGATGGACAGTTGGTTACAAAGACTTTCCGGGCTAGGAGAGTGGACCTACTATGGGAGTTTTTGAGTCCTCCCCGCGTTCTACATCCCTGCGTTGTCCATCTCTTGGAGGAGATGGGATTTTATCGGATTATTAGGACTGGCCGGATACAGCTGGACTATGCTTTGATCACGGCCATGATTGAGCGGTGGCGACCGGAGACGCACACTTTCCATCTGCCGATTGGCGAGGCCATCATTACACTGCAGGACGTAGAGATATTATATGGACTGCCTGCCGATGGCTTGCCTGTTTTACTCCCTGCAGCCATGAGGCATTATCCCCGGCAGGCATATTGGGATTTGCTGCACATGCTCACTGGTTTCATGCCGGAGGAACAAAATCAAGGGTCTGGGGTCAGTCGCATACAGTTAGTCCCCATTAGAGACCGTCTGGTGCAGCTGCACGATACTATCACCGACGAGTCAGAGGAGGTGGATGTGCAGCGATATACGAGGCTGTTGCTGCTCCTTTTATTTGGGGGGTCTTGTTCCCGAACACTTCGGGGAACCTAGTCAGCCTCCGGTTTCTCCATCATATTACCCGGTTCGAGGATACAGCCACATACAACTGGGGTTGTGCTGTCCTCTCATTTTTGTACAGGCAGATGTGCCGGGCATCCATGGGCAAATAGAGAGACGTTTGTGGCTTCCTGCTGCTTCTACAGGTGACAACATATTCAACGAATATTTCCGTTTGTTACAATTCTACCTAGTTATAGTTTATCTGACACTATACATCAACTTTTTATGTTAGGTTTGGATCTGGGAGCGAGTACTGCAGCTTCGGCCACCTATACCACAGCTATCGCCTAATGTAGCCATTCCGGATCTCCCTCTAGCGGGGTCATGGTATCCCACGAGGTGGTGGTGCCCGATGACCTGCTGCTGCCCGATGACCAGCTGGTGCCCGGCGACCTCGTGCTGACCGAGGAGGTGGTGTTCAGCAGGGGGCGATGATGATCCTGATGATGATGTTGCTGCTGATATGGCAGGTGGCATGCATGAGACTGACATGCCGTCTTACAGCATTGGATTTTTTGACACTCCAGGCCCTTCACAGATGACCCCATCACGTCAATTATTGATCACGGGCTCGGATTTTCAAGGAGCGAATTGGGGTAGATATTTCCCTGGCCCGTCTACTACTGATAAGGGTCCACCGACTCGAGATTTATTTAGCGGGCGCCGACTGAGTTATGCAGCTCTTCACATGCGCAAGTATGAGTTTATTAGTTTTGAATTTGTTTTAACTAAAACTTATTTATTTTATTACACTATATTAAATTTTTTTTTCAGGCTTCATGTGATGTTGCGACAGATGACTACATTCAGGATCCAGACACGATTATGGTAAGATAATATAAATTGTTATGAATTATTATGTAGTTTTCTAAACTAAGTTTTATGTTATTATGTAGCCTTCTACTGGACCTGACAGCACCACCGATACATGTCATCCTGCTCCGCATCCTGCTATAAGGAGAAAGCTTGATGATGATGATCCTGATAGCGTACCCGGGCGGGAGGGGATGCGCCTCAGGCCTCAGGCTATATTGAGACACACCGGATGCGGGACACATTGAGTCGGCCTTCCTTTTTTTGTATTTGGTGAACATAATATTTTTGTATACGTAATAGAATATGTACATTACTTTTTTTTGTTCTCCATTTGTTTTATTGTTTCGTATAACAACACAAGCACTTAAACACAAACATAATCTTCCAACTTAATAACATGCATTAGTACAGCACAAACACATACATAATCTTCCAACATAATAACATGCCACTTAAACTTAAACTTAAATGCCACTTAAGCACGAGTACACCACAAATACAAACATAACATGCCAACATAATAAAAATACGACAAATGCACTAAACACATAGTAGGAATTGTTTAGTCTCGGCTGCCATTTATTCTCCGATCTAACCACTTAAATCGTTCTTCCATTTGTTCTTTTTCGTCTTCTAACTCTTTCACCCTCGCCTTCAGCTCCGCAAGTTCCTATTTAGATTTGGTTTTTTGGTCCTCCAGTGCTGCACAATTCCATTCTGCTCTCCATTTTTTATCTTGAACCTCCTTCAGTTTCTCCCTCATTTCTGTTATAAATCTATTTCTTTCTCTTTCTTCTTCCACTTGGGATAACCACATGTTATGAATATCTAGCAGTCGTTCTCTGTAGCATTCCTGATAACATGGTTCATCAGCCCATTCATCAAACTCACACATAGGTTCGCTGGGGACCTTGTACAACTGGTTCATACACACCCAGTAGCGGCGTCCAATTTCACGACCTTCCCAACAAGTTTGCATAACACAATCTTTTCCACAGTAACACACTGGTGTACGAGGTTGAGCCATTTCCTCTTAGTTAATAAATATCCAAGTTTAAAGAAATATATGCGTTTACTAACTTTTTGAGCACAGAAAATGACTACAATGAGTCCGTAATTTATAGGCGAGAGAACACACACATAATGCCACGTGTGATGGCGCTATATTTTGCGTCTTAAATATCATGATGTTGACAACTCTACTTTATGTTATCCGATCAGTTTTTTTAGTCCGACAAGACAACACACACATAACGCCACGTGTGATGGCGCTATATTTTGCGTCTTAAATATCATGATGTTGACAACTCTACTTTATGTCATCCGATCAGCTTTTTCAGTCCGACAAGACAACACACATAACGCCACGTATGATGGCGCTATATTTTGCGTGTTAAATATGATGATGTTGACAACTCTACTTTATGTCATCCGGTCAGCCTTTTCAGTTATACAAGATAACACACACATTACTTTAATGAAATTCGTGTTACATTTGGATAGGGAACAAAGGTAAAATAAAGAAAAACAAAAAAAAAAGGTGAAAAACAAGATTGGTAATGGGCTAGACATTATTACAAGCGTAAACAGTAAAAAAAATATAATTTTATTTCATAAATCAACCAACATACACATAATAACTAATTATTACAACATCAACTCATGGTTAGTTAGGTACACTAGAAGAACACCCACCCCGAGCTTGATTATTGTTGCCACCCAAAGGACATTTTCTATGGTCGTGTCCAGTTTGCGAGCATATACCATATTTTCACGCATAAACTGTATCACTAACATCCATTTGGTTCCGTATCCGCGTTCTCTTCTGTACCTGTATTTTACGCAAGTAGGACTTGTTACACACCATTTTAAATGGTTCAGGAGGCCAATAATGATCAGCACCCAGTGGCTGCAACTGACCACTATATGTGTTTAGGTACTTGGAAACACTATATTGTCGATCAACATAGCTGGTTGCACCTAACCCAACTTGTTGAAAGCACTTGATGGCATGTGAGCAAGGCATGTGATAGATGGACCATTTTCCACAAGAGCATAACCTTGCAGATTCATTTACAGTATGTACATTATTACCTCGATTTTGATGGATAGCGGTGCGAACCTCAAAAACATTTCTTTCATTATCATACTGCAAAAATGAATGCCAATGTGCCCGTCGTCTGTATTTCTCAAATCTCGTCATCGGCACCGGCATAAATTCAATACCGCTTTCCATCAATGACATTGCAGCCGCAGATCTTTCAACAAACCTCTCCGCCATTTGCTTGAACGACATCTGCACCATGGCTATGACAGGCAATCCTCTTGCCGACTTCAATAACCCATTGAAAGACTCTGACACATTTATAGTCAGAGTTCCCCATCGTCTGCCACCATCCGCATGTAAAGTCCACTTTTCAGGGTCAAATCGCATTAACCAACGATAGGCTGCCTCGTCTTCCTGCCTGATATATTCCATGTGCCTCCGAAATTTATGTTATTGGTGGTCTGTTGCTGCCATCCATATTAAATCATGCAGATCCTTATTGGGATATGCCTTCTGGAAATTCGCTTTCAAATGCCTAACACAGTAACGATGGTAGGCATATGGTTCTTGCCATGCAGGCAAGTTCTCCACAGAACTTAAGATACCACCGTGTCGATCAGATATTAAACAGATACCAGAACGTTGTTTCACAACATGCTCTTTCATATGGTTCAAAAATAACGTCCACGTCTCTTGGCTTTCATTGGCATAAATAGCAAAAGCTAGAGGAAATATCTATCCATTAGCATATACTGCCACAGCTATTAATAGCTTGATATCGTACTTTCCATAGACATGAGTGCCGTCTATGGATATTACAGGACGACAATGCGAAAAACCATCAATTGCTGGTTTAAACACCCAGAACACATAATTGAATATATATTCAGGTTTACCTGCACTTCGCTCAAGCTTCCACTCAACAATCGTCCCGGGGTTGAAATGCTGCAGTGCAGCCATGTACCTAGGCAGATCTGCAAATGACTTATCCCAGTTACCATACACTATTTCAAACGCTCGTTTGCGCCCAAGAAATGCCTTTCTTTTAGTAATGGTATGGCCATGTTCCTGCTGTACTGATGTAATGCACTCTTTGATTTTATACCTTATGGACTGTTCAATGTGTGGAATAAGAACAAGAGAAATCAAGTCAAT
>MU715305.1:21136-51422 GCA_026770625.1 Nicotiana glauca
GGGGGGGGGGGGGGCTCTTTTCAAATCAGGTCCTTCCTCCTCATCCTCTGCATCACCATCCTTAAGAGCAAAGGGCGTCTCATCACCGGATTCATCTGCATTGTTATCGTAATCACTGTTTTGCTCCTCACTTTGTGCATCTGTGAGGTCCTGATGTAATACATTATTTTCGGGCAACTGAGTGAGTTCAACTTGCTCGTTTTCACTGCACAACCAACAAAAATATAAGCTAATAAATTAATAAATGATTTCCATATTTTACGTAAACCACTTCACTTACAAGTCATAATGTGATGAAATTCCATGTTGGACGTTATCAATTAGGTGATGACTACCGGATGGGCCACTTATAAAATTCATATCTGGCCGGTACCCCCTATTAAATAAGCGAGTGTTACTACAAATTCAGTATAATAAAAATATACATAATGAACACAAATAAAAATTAAAATTTACCAGTCGTCTTGTGAGTTATGGAAAGCAGGGTATAAATTATTTTCTCCTTGCTCATTCACCGGCGGTGATAAGTTTAAATCAAAGATAACTCTTTCATCCGGAACTTGTCCGGCAAACATTGTTCCAGAATAACCACCCGATGACTGAGGGTTATCTCTACTACGCACAACCTCATTTTTTGGAACGTCTTCGACCTTCACGTACATCTCCAACATTGTGATTACAAGAAAATTACGACATTTGTCCGGAGTCCTCAAAAAATCACGCAAAGTTTCATCATCGTCGATGTTAAACTCTGAGTAAAAAGCAACCCGTTGCGGAGTGACGGAATACGGATATCTTCCGGTTACTTTAAGTATCACGGAACGTTTTCTCACGCTCATTTTTTTGCATAACAACGATATCAATGTATCGTACTCCATTGTCAATGGCAATTTAACATGACACTTAGCAGGTAAACTGTAGCCCACGGAGTTATTCTCCATCACAACCTCACCACCCCAATATAATGAAACTCTTATCCTACGCTCTTTAGACATAATGGAAAAGTGTTGTCGAATTTTATAGTAATAGACGTTTCAACAAGAGCAACAAGAGTTAGAAATATTTTGGAATGCATTTCTATGCGATTGTAACCTCTTTATATAGAAAATGGAGAGACGGGAAGATTTTTTTTTAAAATGTATAGCGCCAACCCACATGGCACTATACGCTTTTAAATTATTGTACCCTGCTATTATTGCTGGAGTCAGGAAAGAGAAAAGGTATAACGCCAGGTCGGCTGGCGCTATACCAGATGTCAGTATATAACGCCATCCCACATGGCGCTATACAGTAACGGTTTAGCGCCATGTGGGATGGCGTTATATATATTATAGTTTCTTTTTTTTTCCACTTATTTGTATTTTTGGAGTAAAAAAATACCACATTTTGGTTCCGGACTCGCATTGATAGTCCACTACTTTACATCTTTGAATTCACCTCTAGTGCTATGTGTCTACCCAAATGTTCTTCCGTTTCCCTGCCATCCCCAATATATTACTGGACATGCAACCGTTTCGTTTTTAAGCTAAACCACATTCAGTCTATTTTGTCGTCTTCTAAGGTTTTTGCAAATGCAGATTTATATAAATTGTCACTACTATTTATCTTCTTAAATATCTCACTCAATTACGCTATGTTAATTTGAATAGTAAGAGGTAGATTAGTTAATTAAAAAAAAAAATGTAGACCTTCCGTCTCATTGAATGTTGTGTTTTGAGTATCAACTATAGACTAATAAAAAGAAGGTTTTGCTAATTTGGTATTTCACATCATAGTCCAAGATTTGGAATAAACAGCAGCATGAGTAAGTTATACTTTTATATATATATATACCGGTAAAGAATAACCCGTGCTGTGCACGGGCCCAATAAACATATAATAAATATTATGTTGTAATTTTGGGGATCTTAATATAAATAAATGGTTTGATTTATTGTTTACTTCTTTTAGTTGGTATACATAAATTATGTACTAATGATACATGATTATACATATAATATATATATATATATATATATATATATATATATATATATATATATATATATACATATATATATATATATATATTTTTTTTTTTTTTCTGGTGAAGAGTGCGTCTTTGAAGAATCTTAAAGTTAATCTTAAATCGGCTAAAATAATTGAAAAGAAAATATACGATAATTTTGTTAGTCCCAACTACTACATGAAAATTAAATTGTAGAAGGAGCTTGTTTGATGCTCATATTGTGCTAATCTTTGTACTAAAAATTCTTTTTTATAACATAAAAAATTTGTTACCACCTTAAGTACAAAATTCATTTAGAGCGATTTTAATATATATTCAAGATAAATTTTTTTATTTTTATTTATAGCATAAAAGATTTGGCAACACCTTTAGGCAAGGAATTCATTTTGAGATTGTTGTCAAACTCTTATTAAGCTTCCTAATCTCACATTTTAGAGCTGAATTATTTTTCTAATATGAAAATTTTCTATCCCCTTCGAGGTTCAAGATATGTACTATCCAAGAGCGAAGACTCAATCACATAAGTTTACAAGTTAAAAGTACTTTTACTTGTACATGTTTTATTGAATAATTCACTTTAACTATTTGTTTTTTCAATTGTTCTACTGACAATGAACACAAGTTATTTAACAAGCATTTTCCTTCCCAATGATTGAAAAAAAGAATGGTCATATACAGTTGCATTTATAGTTCTTCATTTGTGAATTAACAGAATTTATTTTTTTCAACATGTTCTTTTTCCACTAATAAGTGAAAAATATAGTGATATCGTATATAATTCTCCGTTGAATCCCTCATCAACACAATCTAGTTAGGACCCCTTATTTTTCATAGCAATCGGAAAGCTTCGTAAAGTACTATATAGTTGTTTCTTTATTTATTCTTTTTTTCATAGTAATGGATAGTGCTTTTACCTTAGATTGACTCTATTACTCTAACTAAAATTTTTTACCCAAAATTTTTTTTCTATTATTTTTGTAAGATTTTAGAGTTGAGTATGCTAAAGTTTGATCAATTTTAATTTACTATGAAGAAAATAAAAGATTTAATTTTAATTTACAAATGAGCTTATTTTGTTTACCCAAAAAAAGAGACCTACTATTATTTTCTACATGATTTTACAAACAAATATGTTAAAGTTAGAAAAAATTTATTTTACAATGAAGAAAGGAATGATCTAAGTTTACGGAAAATAATATTTTGTGTACTATATAAAGTTCACGTTGAAGAAGAAAATATTTGAAAGTGCATGCGCCAAAAGACAACTGCTGTGAAATTGTAAATATGTCACTTTCATGTGACATAGCAGCGGTATATCTTTTTGAGCATTGAAAGAGGATCGTACTATTTATTAGATTTACAGAAATATATATGTGTATTTCTCGTAAAAAAAATGCAAAAGTACGGGCAAAATGAGATCTTAAAAAAGTACCGCAACTCAGATCCATTACCCGCATAAGGATGCCATGGGAATTAGAGGAAATAATGCTAGGTTTTTAGTCCATACAGCAGAAAGTTAAGTCTTTAGAGTAGACGGTGCAATACAACTGAGCAAGGAAAATTAATAATTCTAGAAATACTCATATGCCAAGCAGACATGTTGACCATGAGCTGCCTGGTTATCCCCGCTTATAGTATAGGAATATATATATATATATGCAAGATCGCGCTACCTAATAATAGAAATACAACTAGAAAAATCGTACTCCCCCTGTTCTAATTTATGTGAATTTGTTTGACGGGACACGAAATTTAAGAAAAAATAAAGATTTTTGGAATTTGTGGCCTTAAGCAAGTCATAAATGGCCACAGAGTATTTGTGTGGTTATAAAAGTTTCTCATTAAAGGTAGAATTGGTAGTTTAAGCTAAATTGTTTCCAAATTTAAAAATGGGTTATTTTTTTTTTTGAATGAACCAAAAAGAAAATAGGTTTACATAAACTGAAACGGAGAGAGTATTAATTTGTCCATCAGATTTTGAATACCGATTGGAAGAAGGAGAAAAGAGGTATGAAGTGCAAAGGAAACATGTGTCTGGTTAAAACGCTTGGATATACAACAAAACATTGGGCTTGTATGCTTTCTGTTGGGCCAATATTATGACTTGCACATAGGTAGAAGGAAATCATGTGGGCAGGCCAGCATTTTTAGATGTGAAGCAAAGATAATCAGTTTTTAATTACAAACACCTCTTCACCCACTGATGAACGCTACCGTGTGACTAGCGTTTTTGTGTATGAGGTTTGAAAGCATTTTTAAACTATATATACGGTAGAAGTGCACTTGAATTCACCATAGATAAAAGTAGAAATTAAGTTTTAACTATGTGGAGCTAGTTTTTTGATGATATAACAATAATGCAGATTAGTTAGCTAGGACTAATCATGCTCTGTTTCAAAAAACAAAATCAAAGGTTGAACTATATTCTAAGTTAGTTCTACAAGTTGTAACTTTGTGACATTATCTTGAAGTTTAGTTTTTTCAGTTTAAACTTTAGCACTTTGTGTTCAAAAGTCAATAATTTTTAAGTTTAAACTTTAGGACACTATGTACTGATGTTAAATTATTCAGTTCAAACTTCCGAACTTTGAGTTCTAAAGTTCTATATTGTGTTCTAAAATTAAGTTTTCTCGGTTCAAGATTTCAGGACTCTAAATCCTGAAGTTCTATTTTTTTAATTCAAACTTTAGGACATAATTTTGTCCTAAAATTAAAAAACTTCAATTCAAAATTTAGAACATTGTGTCCTAGATATAAGTCTTTTCAGTTCAAACTTAAGGGTATTGTATCCTTAAATTTAATTTTTTTTTTTCTGTTTAAACTTGAGGACAGTATGCCATTGAGTTATACTTTTTCAGTTTAAACTTAAGGATATAGTGATGAAGTTTAATTTAGTATCCTGAAATTTAATATTTTCAGCTCAAATTAATGTCCCAACTTAATTCTTGTTATAAGTTTATATAATTGCTCAAACTTCATACTCAGAAATAGCCTTCACGGTAACGATTAACTTTGGCATTTTCAAAGCAGTTCCTTTTTGTGCTTAGGGATTTATGGCAACGACCGTACCCACTTACGAATTGAAAGCCGTTAATGCTGCACAGGCTATTGGATATAAAATTCTTAACTCCTTCATCTCTTCTTCCTATAATTAGAAAAACTGTTTCTATTGTTCCTCAGAACTACTTTTTTATTTTGGCCAATTACCTTAAATTTTTCAAAAGTACTTTTTTGACCTCCTAAAAGCTTGCTAAACAGGCTCTAAGCAATAAACATAGAATGCCTGCAACTTTATATTCAAAGAGGAAAAAAAAAATGGAGATTACTAGAAAGGGTAAAGCCAACTTCATATATCGTAACAACTTCGGAGGGCCAAATATATCCTTGTACTATTAGAAAAAATCTAAATATATCATTCGTTATATGTTGAGTCTATATATACGCCTTGTCGTTATATTATTGGTTCAAATATACCCCTTTCGATTAAGTTCGTCCAAAGTGGATATCTAATCCTACGTGGCACTGACATTTGATGAGGTGGATGTCACATGACTTGCCACCATGAGGCTACAGTATTATTTATACAATGGCCTGAAAGGAAAATCTACATAGGAGCCAATCTCAGCCAAGATTTGAAACGTAAGTTGATTGAATTTTTAAAAGCTAACTGGGATTGTTTTGCTTAGTCCCATTATGATATGACAGGTATACCACCGGAGGTGATGACTCACAAATTAAATGAAGACCCGTCCTATACACCTATTAAACAAAAGAAGAGAAAGCAAGGAACTTTCAAAAACCAGGTGATTCAAGACGAGGGTCAAAAATTATTAAAGAATGGGTCTATCCGTGAGGTAAAGTATCCTAATTGGTTAGCTAACACTGTTGTGGTACCTAAAAAGAACGAAAAATTGCGAGTTTGTGTAGATTACACAAATCTTAACAAAGCTTGTCCTAAAGATTCTTTTCCATTACCACACATAGATTAACTAATTGATGCTACTGTAGGACATGAGTTGTTAAGTTTTTTATATGCATACTCAGGATACAACCAAATCAAAATGGATCTCGCGGATGAAGAAAAAACTTCATTTATAATTGACAGGAGGACTTACTGTTATAAAGAATGTCCTTTGGTCTTAAAAATGCTGGTGCGACATATCAAAGGCTGGAGATCAAAATGTTTCAAGAACATCTGGGAAAAATCATGGAGGTTTATATAGACGATATGCCCGTTAAAACTCAGCATTCAGGAGATCATATATCACACTTATCTGATACATTTCAGATTTTGCGAAAATTTAATATGAAATTAAATCCGAAGAAATGTGCATTCGGCGTTGCATCCGGTAAGTTTTTAGGTTTTCTTATTTCTAACCGTAGTATTGAAGTGAATCCCGCACAGATTAAGGCCATTGAAGAAATTTCTGATGTACTTACAAGTAAAAAAGAAGTGTAGAGGTTGACATGAAGAATTGCAGCCTTGGGGAGGTTTATTTCTAAATCATCAGAAAAGTATTTTAAATTCTTTTCAGCTCTTAAAAAGCAGGATCATTTCGAATGGAATGAGGAATGTCAACATGCACTCAAAAATTTGAAGACATATTTATCAAATCCACCATTGCTTGCAAAACCAAAGGTTGGGGAAAGATTGCTTATCTACCTTGCTGTCTCAGAAGTAGCGGTAAGTGCTATTTTAGTCCGTGAGGACCAAGGTAAACAATCTCCGATTAATTATGTAAGCAAATCTTTACTAGATGCGGAGACTCGGTATCCTCAGTTAGAAAAACTTGCGCTTGCATTAATCATGGCATCTAGAAAACTAAGGCCTTATTTTCAATGTCACCCTGTTGTTGTAGTAACTTCTTATCCATTACATAATATATTACTCAAGCATGAGTTATCAAGTAGGTTTGCCAAGTGGGCAATAGAGTTAAGTGAATATGACATCACATACCAGCCTAGAACCGCGATTAAGTCTCACGTGTTAGCAGATTTCGTGGCTGACTTTAATCAAGTAATGCAGTTAGAAGCAGAAAAATAATTGCATGTTCTTAACGGATCTAATCCAAGAATTTGGACTTTATTCACTGATGGTTCATCTAATGTGAAAGATGCAGGCTTAGGAATCATTTTGATACCACCTACAGGTGAAACCACTCGACAAGCCATTAAATGTCATTCTATAACTAACAATGAAGCAGAATATGAAGCTGTGATTGCAAGTTTAGAACTGGAACAAGAACTCGGCATTAATCAGATTGTAATCAAAAGCGATTCGCAGCTCGTGGTCGACCAAATGCTGGGGACTTATACAGTCAGGGAAGCACGAATGCAACCATATTTAGAGAAGGTACAGGATCTAATAAGGAAATTCCAAAAGCTGGAAGGTTACACAAATACCAAGAGATGAAAATGTTGAGGCGGATGCCCTAGCTAATCTCGCATCTGCAGCAGACGTGGCAAGCAATGAAAATGCTTCTGTAATATATTTATTTCATTCAGTACTCGATCCAGACAAAAATGAGGTAAATTTTAATAACTTAACCTGGGATTGGAGGAATGAGATTGTTGCTTTTTTGCAGAATGGTATCGTCCCTGAAGATAAGAGAAATGGTCACGCACTTCGAAAAAAGGCTGCTCGATATTATTTAAAGCAAGGCAATCTTTATCAAAAAATGTTCGGTGGTCCCTTAGCAAGATGCCTTGCACTTTCTCAAACAAAATACATAATGAGGGAAATACAAGAGGGGCATTGTGGGAATCACGCAGGAGGAAGGTCACTGGTAAGAACCATAACCAGAGCAGGTTATTATTGGCCCAAAATGGAAGAAGAAGTGGAAAATTTCGTGGCTAAATGTGATAAATGCCAAAGATACGGTAATAACATGCATAGACCTGCGGAGTTGTTACATTCGGTCATTGCACCATGGCCATTTATGAAATAGGGGTGGATATCGTGGGTCCACTACCACAAGTAAAAGGATAGGTAAAGTTCTTGCTCGTACTCATGGACTATTTTACAAAATGGGTGGAGGCAGGAGCATTCAAACAGGTGCGAGAAAAAGAAGTTAGAGATTTCATTTGGTAGAATATCATATGTTGATTTGGTATGCCAAAGTAAATCGTGTGTGATAATGGCTCTCAATTTATAGGCGCACAAATCATAGAGTTCTTTCAAAATTGTTATATCAAGAGGATTACTTCCACACCTTATCATCCGGTGGGTAATGGACAAGCGGAGTCAACAAACAAATTCATTATTAACAATTGAAAGAAACGTTTAGAGGAATCCAAAGGTAATTGGCCAGAATTGTTACCTGGTATTTTATGGGCGTACCGCACAACAACAAAAATAAGTATAGGAGAAACACCATTTTCATTGGTTTATGGAACTGAAGCTTTGATTCCAGTTAAGATAGGAGAGCCAAGTACAAGGTTTACACAAGCATCAGAAGAGTCTAATAATGAAGAAATGCAGATGAATCTTGATCTACTTGAAGGAAGAAGAGAAGCTACGTTAATAAGAATGGCAGCATAAAAGCAGGTCATAGAAAGATATTACAATCGAAAAGCACGCCTAAGATTCTTTAAGATTGGGGACTTCGTGCTCAAAAAAGTGTTTCAATCTACAAAGGCAGCAAATGCGGGGAAACTAAGTCTAACATGGGAAGGACCTTACAAGATTCATGATATCGCAGGGAAAGGAGCGTAAGAATTGGAAACGATGGATGGCAAGATGCTACCTTCACATTGTAATGCTGTTCATTTGAAGAGATACTACTTCTAAGGAATACCCACGGTCAGGTATCTATGTTTTAAAATTCTATTTTTGAATTGTTAAAATTTTACTAACGATTTTAGATGATAGGCAAAAAGCCCGTACTAAATGATGAGTCACGACCTGCAAGGCACGTGGAATAAATTCCCGAGCTAGGGTTACAATTATTCTGACAGCAATTCAAAATGGGTTAAGCAGTCTTCATCTATAATCACACCTCCGAGTCCAGTATGTTTTTCCTTTTCAAGAAAAGGACCAAATGAGAGGAACAATCAAGTGCTTGAGACTTCATACTTCAATGCTCAAATACTTGGGGGACTATATAGTATACACAAACATGTGTATAAAGAAGGCAAAGAAGATTGGAAAATAATCAAAGATCAAGCCTGAAAGTTCACTCATTGAATGAGTCAAGTGCAGAGCAAAGTAACGAGCTAAGGCCAAAGAAAAACCTTACCATAGTTAGGGTAAAGGCAATGTATTGAAACGGGTTATAGATAAAAACCTGATGTGTATAAAGAAGGCAAAGAAGATTGAAAAATAATCAAAGATCAAGACTGAAAGTTCAGTCATTCAATGAGTCAAGTGCAGAGCAAAGTAACGAGCTAAGGCCAAAGAAAAGCCTTACCATAGTTAGGGTAAAGGCAATGTATTGAAATGGGTTATAGATAAAAACCTTGTATTTATTTTTTCTTTTTAAATATGTTGTAAGAAAAAAAGTTACGAGAAAGTTGTAGATGTAATTCAAATACATGTAAAGTGTTATTCAAAACTAGACAAAGTTCAAATAGAAACTTGTCAAAGTTATTTCAAAGAAACATGTGTATTCCTATTTCTTTTATTGTATGTTAACACCATTATGAAGTTGAGACGTCTTCTTCATTAAGTGTCGAATATAAAATGGCCATATTTT
Organism: Nicotiana glauca; assembly: GCA_026770625.1. Lineage (NCBI taxonomy): Eukaryota > Viridiplantae > Streptophyta > Magnoliopsida > Solanales > Solanaceae > Nicotiana > Nicotiana glauca. Next base: position 30,839 of record MU715305.1, read on the forward strand.
ATAAAATTCATGATTAATTTAAATATTCATGAAGTTAACAGAAGCATTTTTGAAGAATAAAAATGTAAGTTATTCCATAAGTCCTTAGAAATAAAGGCAAGAATAAACAAAACAAAATTTCAAATAGTAACAAAAAACTTCTTAATATTAAAAAACTTATACTAAGTATGAACTTAATCATAAACTGAAAATTGTTTATACATATTGCCCCATAAAAGGTCTGGGGACTTAAGTTTTCAAAACAAACCCTCAAATGAGACCAAGGGTTTTAACCACAATTTTCCAAAAAGAAAAAAAAACAACACAAAGGAATTCAAACAACTTAAACTTTTCACTGAGAAGACGAAGGAACTGAAACAGGTACATCGATAGCAGCGGGCTCAACTCGGCTTGAAGGAGTGCGGATACCCATATCATCTTCAACGTTTGCGGAAACTTCAGCCACGGGAGAAGGAAAATCTTGATTTTGCTAAGCCTTCTCAATACTTTCTTTGATTTTGACTAACTCAGATTCCAAGTTAAAATTCTCTTGGCTAGCTTCAACAAGGGTATCATGGCGAGAATTCAAAATCACCCAACTCACTTCAATGGTAGATTTATCTTCAAGGATCTCATAGTCTCTTTCCCAATCAGCAATTTCATTCTCTAACTTTTCATTTTCAGCCAAGGAAGATTCATAAGAAGCTTAAAAAGAGGCGTGGGAATTTTCTAAGGATCAAACCTTGTCAGAAGATACCCGGAGGTCTTCTTGGGCTTGGGTCAAATTCTTCACAAGTTCACCAGCGTAAGCCTCTTTTTCACCCAAGAGAGCCTTCAACTCACTAATTTCTTCACTTGCCTTGGATAGTTGCTCGGAGAAAGAAGTTTCAAGATGAGCCTTTTCCTTATCTATTGACTTGAGGAAGCCTTTTCAACTGCCAATTCCGAAGTCAAAGCTCGCACCTTCTGCTCCAAGGTATTTTTACTTTCTTCTAAAAACTACACATCAATCTGAAGACTTTCATACTGTTCCTTACAATTAAACACCTCCAATACTAACTGATATGAGAGGGTAACCTTTTTCACCATCTCCGTACCGATAAGATTGGCCTTTTAAAAAAGGAAAGGGAAGGAAATGAGAATCCCAAAGATAGAAAAATGACAAATAAAAGTTTGAAAGAAGGAATACCTTTAAAGAAGCATGCACGATGTCATTCATCATGGTCAAAGAACTATGGCTATATAGCTTTGCTCTCTCAATAGGACCAATTAAAGGCTTTAGCCATACGTCTGCTTGACCTGATTTCCTTAAAAGATTAACCTCAGCAGGGACTTCAATAGTCACTTTCCTCATAGCACCACTCCTACTTGATGAACCAATCTCAGCACGTTGAGCAGGTGGAGGAAGAGTTGTGGAAGGAGGAATAGTAGAAGCAGTAAAAACAGCCTGGGGAGGAATTGAAACAGCCATGATTGGCAAAGAATGAGTCACAGAAATGGGATTAGAAAAAGAAGTCAAGGGTGCTTAATCAGAAACTGGACCTAAGTTTTCACTACCAAACCTACGGTTAAAAATTTGCTCAATAGAATCATGAGCAGCAGCGGGTACATCATCAACATCATCAGGGATCACTATCGGGGCTTCAACAGACGCGGTAAGAGGAATAGAACAACAGGGGGATGCCTCTGCTTCATCATCGAAAATAATGCGTCTACGAGCCCATGGCCTTGATCACTACCGGGGCTTCAACATACGCGGTAAGAGGAATAGAACGATGGGGGATACCTCTGCTTCATCATCGAAAATAATACGTCTACGAGCCCGTGGCCTTGTTATCAAGGAACACCCATCTTATTCTTCTTCAGAGTCTTGATCATCAATAGATTTCCTTTTCGATGAAGAGCCCAAAATTATTTCTTGGGCCCTTTCCAAAGAAATACGGGAAGCCACGACCGCTTCAGTAGTGATCCCAAGAACAACAAATCCTGATAGAAAGAAGTATTAAGATAAGTTCAGGAAAAGAAATAATGTGTAAAATAAAATAAAATAAAGACCCTTACCATGAGTTTTTACTTTCCAACCAAATCGTTGGGAAAGAGTCTTCCAAGACCTACCATCCATTGGTGCAGTACTCAACAACCTTCTTACCCAATCACGAAAATTGGGAACATCGTCCACAACTCCTATGGTTGCTGAAAAAGGAAAGTAAAATCAGAAGAATAAACAAAATTGAAGAAAAAGGTACGAGAAAGTTAGAAGACTCACGTGCAAAATTCCACTTCTCAGGGAAGGGAACGTTCTCATCACCCACTAAACCAACAGTTGAGGTAGCAACAAACCTGGTGTACCAGCCACGGCTTTTGTCATCTTCAGGGCTAACTAGAACTCTTTTGCTCTTGGCTATTAGTGTAAAAACACCATTACGAAAGAGTCTAGGGGAATAAAGATGAATCAGATGGGAGAAAGTAAAAGGCACACTGGCCGTATTGGTTAAATGCCTCAAACAGGCAACAACCCTCCGTACTAGTGGGCCAATTTGACCTAAGCAAATATCAAAGAAACGACAAAACTCGATAATAACAAGATTAATAGTAGGTTTAAATCCTAATGTGAAAGAGTATGTATAGACAAAGGAAAATTTGGTTAAGTAGGAGGTGATTCTTTGATTTGGATTAGGAATAATGATAGGAAAATCATGACTCCAATGGTAGTCCCTACGAACTAAAGAGATCAAACCTTCAGTGATTTGAGTGGGATAGATATCAGCACGATCTAGAGAAGGTATTTGATTACTAGGAGACTCTTTGTCATTATAGAAATGAACTATTTCCTCCATCAGAGGTTCACGAAGAGGTTTAGAAAGGAACTATCTCCTCCACCAGAGGTTCAGAAGATTCCTTACCTCTAGAAGAAGATCTGTGTGAAAGAGAACCTCAAGTTCTAGAAGAAGGGCCAGAACTAGGCGAAGGGAGAGAAGAACCACGTAAGGATGAAGATCCTAAATTACGAAGCCTACCTCCTCTTCTACTCCTACTGGGGGCATTAGGGAAGCTATCAACTATGGGGACCCTTTTAGGGTTAGGGTTTGATGAAGACATGTTGGTACGGGGAAGAAGGAAGAAGCAAACAATGATTTGCGGATTCGATATTCATAAAAATTTAATTGGTAAAGACAAAGAAGAAAACTATATTTATACTGAGAGGCAACTGTAAAAAAAAAAGCGTAATGATGAGAACTGACGCATCGTGATTAGTAAAACCGTGAAAAAGCCTTAAAAATGCTGCAAAGTTGCAGAACCAGTAAAAAGGTACCACGTGTAAAGGGTATTAAGTGGGAGTGACAAATGAACCATTGATTCTGTCATAGCATTAATGGTGACAAAAATTCCCGCTTTAAATAAAATCCACTTTCCAAATATTCAATTGATGAATAAATGGCAAGTGGGGGGACTATCTTTATTGAAAAAAATCGAGTTTACATATTGAAGTGATTGAAAAATGACGTGGAGGCTGGTCAAAAGATGATTATTAGTAAAGAGACACGAGATGCAGTAGATACGAGCCGAGGCACATAAAGAGGCACGAGCAGTCGTCCAAAAGACTCAACGCTCTCCAAAGATCAAGGATAATGAATCTGACAGCATAAGAGAGTACAGATATAATATTTAATGAGCATTAAATACTAAAAACGTCAAAGAATCTGTATTAAATCAAAATGATTATGTAACGTAGCATTTAATGCCTTTAATTTTCTATAATGGCCTTATTATGACAAAGGCAAAACGTATTAGCTATAAAAGGAAGAGAATGAGTCATTTGTAAGGATACAAATTTTTTTATCTGAATTTATTGGTTTACTTTGCTTTCTTCTTATTATCTTATTATTGGCAAAATCATTCTCCTTTGTTTATTTTTTGATTATCAGTAGCCCGAGTTCTTCTTAATTAAAGCTTTGATCGAATTTCTACTTTTTGGTTAAACAATTATCTGTGCACTTCACCCTGCCCACGCTCCACAACCTGAAACCTCAATCAGGTCCCTTTCTTTTACCGAGCTCCATCAACTCCTTGGCTAGCGACTAAAATTTTATGCAAATAAATTCAGAATAGTGTGACGACCCAAAAGGTCTCGTTTTAAAAGTAAATTCTATGTTTCGAGGCTTTAAAAATGTCTTTTTGTCTTACCTCGGCATGCGTGTGCAGTCCGGGCATATCCAGAAAGCTTTTATGTGAAATCTAAGTAAAATAAGGAAATTGACCTTTAAATTAGATTAAAATTGACTTTGGCCAACATTCTTGATAAACGGACCTGGACCCGTGATTCGACGGTCTCGTAGGGTCTGTAGTAAAATATGAGACTTGGGCGTATGCTCAAAATTGAATTCCGAGGTCCCAAGCCCGAAAAAAGCGTAATGATAAGAACTGACGCATCGTGATTAGTGAATCTATGAAAAAGCCTTAAAAATGCGGCAAAATTGCAGAACCAGTAAAAAGGTGCCACCTGTCAAGGGCATTAAGTGGAAGTGACAAATGAAGCGTTGATTCTGTCATAACATTAGTGGTGACAAACATTCCCGCTTTAAATAAAATCCACTTCCCAAATATTCAATTGATGAATAAATGACAAGTGGGGGGACTATCCGTATTGGGAAAAATCGAGTTTACATATTTAAGTGATTGAAAAATGACGCGGAGGCTGGTCAAAAGATGATTATTAGTAAAAAGGCAAGAGTTGCAGTAGATACGAGCCAAATAACATAAAGAGGCACGAGCAGTCGTCCAAAAGACTCAACGCTCTCCAAAGATCAAGGATAACGAATCTGACAGCATAAGAGAGTGCAGATACAGTATTTAATGAGCATTAAATACTAAAAAGTTAGAGAATCTATATTAAATCATAAGGATTATTTACCGTAGTATTTAATGCCTTTAATTGTCTATAATAGCCTTATTATGACAACGGCAAAACGTGTATAGCTATAAAAGGAAGAGAATGGGTCATTTGTAAGGACACGAAATTTTTTATCTGAATTCATTGGTTTACTTTGCTTTCTTCTTATTATCTTATTGTTGGCAAAATCATTCTCCTTTATTCATTTTTTGATTATCAGTAGCCCGAGTTCTTCTTAATTAAAGCTTTGATCGAATTTCTACTTTTTGGTTAAACAATTATCTGTGCACTTCACCCTGCCCATGCTCCACAACCCGAAACCTTAATCAGGTCCCTTTCTTTTACCGAGCTCAATCAACTCCTTGGCTAGCGACTAAAATTTTATGCAAATAAATTCAGAACAGTGTGACGACCCAAAAGGTCTCATTTTAAAGTAAATTCTATGTTTCGAGGCTTTAAAAATGTCTTTTTGTCTTACCTCGGCATGCGTGTGCAGTCCGGGCATATTTCCAGAAAGCTTTTATGTGAAATCTAAGTAAAATAAGGAAATTGACCTTTATATTTGATTAAAGTTGACTTTGGTCAGCATTCTTGATAAACGGACCCAGACCCGTGATCCGACAGTCTCGCAGGGTCCGTAATAAAATATGAGACTTGGGCGTATGCCCGAAATTGAATTCCGAGGTCCCAAGCCTGAGAAATAAATTTTTTAAAAAAATTCTTTGCTGGAAAACATAAAGGTTTTTAGAAGTGAATTGATGTATTTTTTGTCGGGCACGTATCTTGGTTCCGGATCCCGGTACAAGTTTAAAATAATGATTAAATTGAATCTATAAAATTTCGTAAAGATCGAAATTGGTTTGGTATAAAACAAACCTATAGTTGAGAAAATAGTAATTTTGATGTTCTAGAGTGATTTCATAAATTTGAGGATTTATTCATAGTTGTTGATGTTATTTTGATGATTTGATCGCACGAGCTAGTCCGTATGATATTTTTAGACTTGCGTGCATGTTTGGTCTGGAGCCTCGAGGGCTCGGGTGAGTTTTGGATAGGCCACAGAGTGAAATTCGACTTAGGATAATTGCTGGTGTATTGCAGATGTGTAGCAGACCTCTGATATGCGAGATCAGGCATTGCAATTGCGATGCAAGCAGGGGTCGCAAATGCGAACAACCCAGGGCCAGCAGCCTTGTCTTGCAAATGCGAGATATACTTCGCAAATGCGAAGTCTTCAGCACATGCTAAAAGTTGCAAATGCGACGATTCCTTTGCAAATGCGAAGGAAGCAAGAGTCGCAAATGCGACATTTGTCTCGCAAATGCGAAGGTAGTAGGGTTATTAAGGGTTCGCAATTGCGAACCCTGGTCGCAATTGCGACATCAGAAATCTATTAAGTAAATTTCCGATGGGATTTCAACTATTTTTGCAACTTTCTCAAAACCTAAACTCTCTTGGGCGACTTTTCAAAGATAAGTTCATCTCCAAATCATTTGTAAGTCATATCTAACTCATTTTCTCCAATCTATAACATCTTTTTACATGATTTCAACTCAAAATCAAAGGTTTCACAGGGGAATTGGGTATTTTTGGGTAGAACTTAGGATTTTCAATTTTTGGGATTTGGACCTCGATTTGAGGTCCGATTTTAAAACAAATTATATATTTGAGTTCGTGGGTGAATGAGTGATGGGGTTTTGGTTCGAACCTCGGGTTTTGATCATGTGGGCCCGGCGTCGATTTTTGACTTTTTGGGGAAAATCATTAGAAAACCTATTTTCATACATTAGAATTGATTCATTTAGCATTTATTGATATTGTTATGTATATTGTAACTAGATACAAGCAAATTGGAAGTGGAATCAAGAGGCAAAGCGGTAGTTGAGGCTTGAATTATGTTCGTGGCATTGAGGTAAGTGTTTGGTCTAACTTTAGCTTGAGGGATAAGGAGTCGTGTCTTATTTGCTATGTGTTTATAGTTGAGTACGATGTATAGGTGTGGTGACGAGTATCTATACGTCGGTGTCAAGCATGCCCGTGAGTCTTATACTATGATTGATGTGACTCCGTTTTGTTTTGTCCATGCTTAATATGATGATTTCTAATATTGAACAAGGCTTATGGAACTATTCTTGGTAATTGTACATTGTAGAGCATTCAAGTTGAGAATTGAGTTGTGAAGTAAATTTTGGAAAATAGAAGAGGTTTTTGATATTATCTCCCTTGCCGAGATGTTATTACTCATGATATTATTTCCCTTGCTGGGATATTGTTGTTATGCTATTGTTCCCTTGCAGGGATTCTATTGTGATTTTATTGATTTCATTTTCCCGTATTACTTAGTGATTGTTGCTTGGGTAAGTAAGAGTGTAAAAGCACGAAGGGTGATGCCGTGCAAGATATTTGTGAGAGAGTGTTAATGCACGAAGGGTGATGCCATGCCGATATTGTGAGGTAAAAGCACGAAGGGTGATGCCGTGCCACATGATGTACAATGTCGTGCCATGATATGAGTGATAATGCACGAAGTATAATTCCGTGCCATGATTATGTAAGATAAAAGCACGAAAGGTGATGCCGTGCCGAATATATTGATTCTTATGGTGAGGAATAGAATAAAAGCACGAAGGGTTATATCGTGCACTTTTCTTTGATTTCCTTATTATTGCTTAGAGTTTAATTTTTGTGTTCTTTTCACTTCTTTCCCGATATTTTATTTGTACACGATATTTCCCGCAGCATGTTTCCCCTTCCCATCTTTAACTACTAGTTTTTATCATTATTTCTTGTTGTATATGATATAACCGCACAAGTTTATTTGGTAGTCTTGTCCTAGCCTCGTCACTACTTTGCCGAGGTTAGGCTAGGCACTTACCAGCACATGGGGTCGGTTGTGCTGATACTACACTCCGCTCTGTGTGCAGATCCTGGGGTTTTAGCTTTTGGACTACAGTGAGGTTGCTGTCTTCAGTCCAGTAGTGGAGACCTGAGGTAGTCCTGCAGGCGTCCGCATGCATTGAGGTCTCCTTTTATCTTTCCATTCTGTTTCTTTATGCATTTCAGAGACATCTTTGTATTCATCTTTCATACCACTGTTTGTAGTATTCGTAGATAGTCCGTGACATTGTGACACCAAATTTTGGGTAGAGTTGTATGTTGAATTCTGCACTAGTATATGTCTAAACTATTAGTTTTCGACTTCCGCATTCCTGTTTATTATAATTATTCTGTTGTTGATCACCTATTATATTGAATTGTTAAAAAGCTTAAGCAAAAAGGTTAATGAATCTATAATACTCGGCTTGCCTAGCTTTCATGAGTAGGTGCCATCACGACTCCCGAGGATGGAAAATCCGGATCGCGACAAAAAAAAAATTCTTAATTGTAATTTTTCTGCTATTGAAGGAATTTTTTTCAAAGCAACTTCGAATTTTTTTCTTACAAAAATTAACTCATTTCTTTAAGCTGCATCTATAAGGAAAATGAACGTATTTATTCCCTTTTTCTATCAAGTTACAAACTAGTAAATCTTGGTGGTGATTTTTCTTTAAACAATTAAAGTAACATAAAAATATAGCATATTGATGTTTAGCTTAAAGCATATATATTTCTATGTATATCGCCTCATATTTTAGTCTTGTTTCATGAATTTGGGATGTTAAATGCTATGAATTATATTAATTTGAAGTGTTTTTACTTGTAGGAATGATTCGGGAGCAAGTGGGAGCAAAATGTGCAAGATTTGAAGCTAAAACGGACAAAATCAGAGAATTGGCCAGTTGGGCGCCATAGGTAGCGCCTGGCACCACCTGTGGCGCTGGAGACAGTATGTAAAATATGGGGGCACTAGGGATGACGCTTGGTGCCGGGCTGGGCACTGATGATGCAAATTTCATCCTAGTTTGCACGGGACTCGATTTAGTCAGCGCTAAACCTATCCAACACGTATAAAAGCCATCCTAAAACCTATTTTGAAGGGAGGAGATGCACTTTAGAGCAAAAATACACGCTAGAAACATTGAGGAGCAAGAACAACTCGGAATTCTTCATCTTTTCCAGTATTTTCAATTAATCAAAACTTATATAATTGTTTGATTACATCATGAGTGGCTAAACACCCTCTGGGGTTGTGATTTAGCCATGAGTATTGTTGTTTCATATTAACTTAACCTTGATTATAATTCACCAACATATGGTTGTCTCTTCAATTCTGTGTTTAATTACTTAATTGTCTGGCCAACAATTAGGTTCTATTTACTATCTATGCTATGCTTGGGAAAGCCGTGTTTAGATTAGACAAGAATTGAAGAGAGCATGATCTTAACCCTTAAGTGGAGCAGATTTGTGGTTAGGATAGGAATATACGTAGTCACCATACTTAATTAAATATCATGATCTTAATGCGTTCTTAATAGATTGATTTCATAGGAATATAGGCGTTAATCTATTGAGAATAGGTGAGTAGTACTTCGGGAGAAGGCTATAAGAGCATTTATCGATTAATTAGCAACCATGAGTGAATTATATGAAAGGGAGAGTTAATTAGAACACAATACGATATGTGAATCAATCACAACCCTGGAATACTTGTCTCTACTGAATATATAACAATCAACTTGTTACTTGATAATTTAGTTATTATTTAGAATTGTAGTATCACATATCAAACATTGATTTTAGCTAAGATTAAATAACAATTTTAGCAAATTAGTGAGTAGTTTACACAAGTCTCTATGGGTTCGACACTCAACTTATCATTATATTACTTGTCGACCACCTATACTTACGTGTGCGTTTGGGAGCAACAAGTTTTTGGCGCCGTTGCCAGGGACTTGAATATTAACTACTTGCTAGTTTTTGTTATCTTTGTTTATTTCGTCCAGTCTAACGTTACTTGATTGTTGCTCAGATCTCAGGAACTTTGATTGAATGCGTAGGGTCAGAAGCCAAGACCGACTTCAAGGCTTTGATCCTGAACCTAAGAAAACATTTCACAGGAGGTTGAGGGAAGCAAGGGACACGAATAATATTCAGGCACTTGTTCAATTTCCTGTGGACATGGCAGAGGATCAACCCATGGCTGTTCAGGAGGTGGCGATGCCCAACATTGCTAATGTCACCTCCAGTATAGTGAAGCCTAGGATCACTGGGCACTTTGAGCTGAAATAGAGCATGATCCAGCTGCTTCATGCAAACGGGCAATTTATGGGTCTTCCACACGAGGTCCACAACAGTATATTCTGAACTTCTTGGAGATTAGTGATACTTATATCACTAACGGGGTCACTCCAGATTATGTGAGGCTCACACTTTTTCCATTCTCTCTGTTGGGTGAGGCTAAGCGATGGCTAAAGGCAGAACCAACTAATTCCATTACAATATGGAATGATTTGGCGAGAAAATTTCTAGCAAGGTTTTTCCCTTCAGGCAAAACTGCAAAGATCAGAAGTGAGATAGTTGCCTTCAAACAGAAAGCGGGAGAATCTGTATACTCAGCTTGGGAAAGATTCAAGGGGCTACTCAGAGATTGTCCTCGTCACAATCAGACGAATGAAGTGTTAGCTCACACTTTCATAAAAGGGCTACATTCTGAAACAAAGATTGTGGTAGATGCTGCAGCTGGGGGTCAAGTGTTGGAGAAAAGCTTTAACGAGATATATGCATTATTGAACAAATTCTCCAAGATCAATCCGGATTGGCAAGGAGAGATGGGCAGACACATAGTGCAAAAGTCTGCATGGGTTCTTGAGTTAGATGTCGTCTCAGCATTATCAGCACAGATTGCTACACTAACCAATCAAGTTAATCATATGAACTTGAGTATCAATAAGCAACAAGTACAACCGGTACAACAGGTTCAAATTTTTTGTGAAATATGTGGAGAGGGGCACACGAGCGACATATGCCCCGCAAACCCAAAATCTGTCTGCTTTGTGGGTAATTCAAATAGGGGCCAAACAAACCAATATGGGAACACTTACAATCCCAACTGGAGGAACCACCCAAACTTCTTTTGGTGTTGAAACCAGGGCACTCAGAATCAATACAGGCCTCAAGCACCTCAACAACAATATAGACCACCTCAGGTTGAACAACAAGCGAGTCCTACAAGTCACCTTGAAGACATGTTAAAAAAGGTGATGGCTGAACAATAAGCTCTCTCTCAGAAAGTGATGGCTGAACAGCAAGCCCTCGCCACAATAGTGAGAAATTTGGAGCATCAAATGGGACAAATTGCCAGTGCTCAAAACACTAGACCAGCTGGAGCTCTTCCAAGTGACACTGAAGAAAATCCTAGGGTGGCCCTTAATACCGTGTCATTGAGAAATGGGAGACAACTAGAGGAAGTTCTATCTAAAAAGAGGAAATAGGTGATTTTTAATGAGAAGACAACCACTATTGAATCAACATTAGAGAAAGCTAAGGAGCCAGAGAAGCCAGCTGGAGAGGCGGTGGCTGAGCAATCCTTATAATTGGTTGCAAGGCCACCACCTCCATTCCCTCAAAGATTGCAGAAATTAAGAGATAATGCCGCATATAAAAAGTTTCTTGATATATTGAAGCAAGTGCAAATTAATATTCCATTGGTTGACATCTTACAAGAAGTACCCAAATATACAAAGTACATCAAGGACATTGTGGCGAATAAAAGAAGGCTAACCGAGTTCGAGACTGTGGCACTCACTGGGGAGTGCAGTACCAGAATTCAAGGCAAGTTACCTCTGAAATTAAAGGATCAAGGTAGTTTCACTATCCAAATCTTGATTGGTAAAAATGCTGTTGGGCGAGCTTTATGTGATCTTGGAGCGAGCATCAATTTAATGTTGCTATTTGTGTTCAGACAGTTGGGGTTGGGTGAACCACGCCCAACGACAGTTATCTTATAGTTACCTGATCGCTCCCTTCATCCCGAGGGAGTGATTGAAAATGTGCTAGTTCAAGTGGGTTCTTTTATATTCCCTGCTGATTTCATTATCCTGGATTACGAGCCTGATCAGGAAGTCCCATTTACTTTAGGGTGTCCATTCTTAACCACGGACTGAGCTATTATTGATATCTAAGAAGGAAAGATGACAATGAGAGTAGGTGACCGAGTAGGTATTCAATGTTTATAGAGCACTCAAGTTACCAGACCATTATGAGAAGTTATCCATGATCTCTATGGTGGAAAGTGATGCCATATCGTTAGTACCCTATATGAGCTCTGCAGATCCTGTTGAACAAGTATTGATTGGGGATATAGAAAATAGTGAAGATGAAAGGATAGGAGAAATTGAGCAAGTGCTGGATATGTTAGAAAATTTGAAGAGTTGGACAGGCCTGTCATTCTGACCTTCCCCAGGCCATCTATTAAAGAAGCTCTGAAGCTAGAACTCAAGCCACTTCCATCGCATCTGCGCTATGCTTATTTGGGGAACTCTAAGACATTGCCCGTGATTATTTCATCCAGCTTGACCAGCACTCAAGAAGAAAAATTGTTCAGAGTCCTCCGCGAGCATAAAAAGGCCATTGGGTGGACTATAGCTAACATCAAAGGTATTAATCCATCATTTTGCATGCATAAAATCTTTTTATAGGACGCACACTGCCTCAGTGTAGAGCATAAAAGGAGATTAAATCCCATTATGAAAGAGGTGGTGAAAAAGGAAGTAATCAAGTTGCTCGATGCAAGTATCATTTTTCCTATTTTTGATAGCAACTGGGTAAGCTCGGTTTAATGTGTGCCCAAAAAGGGAGGAATGACTGTAGTTGAGAACGAGAAGAATGAGCTAATCCCCACTCACACTGTCACGTGATGGAGAGTCTCAATTGATTATATAAGGCTCAATAAGGCAAATTGCAAGGATCACTTCCCATTCCCATTCATCGACCAAATGCTAGACAGGTTAGCCGGGCATGAATATTACTGCTTCCTTGATGGTTATTCAGGATACAATCAGATCGTCATATGCCTAGAGGATCAGGAGAAGACTACTTTTACTTGTCCTTATGGCACTTTTGCCTTCAAGCGAATGCCGTTTGATCTTTGTAATGCACCAGTCACTTTCCAGAGATGCATGATGGCTATTTTCACTAACATGGTGGAAAAATTCGTGGAAGTGTTTATGGATGATTTTTCAATTTTTGGGTCTTCTTATGATGATTTCTTGAGGAATTTAAGCAAGGTACTAGCCCGTTGTGAAGAAACAAATCTGGTACTAAATTGGGAAAAGTGCAATTTTATGGTACAAGAAGGCATCGTGTTGGGTCACAGAGTATCTAGGAGTGGCATTGAAGTTGATAAAGCAAAGGTGAAGGCGGTTGAAAAATTACCTCCTCCTATTTCAGTGAAGGGTGTCAGGAGTTTCTTGGGACACGCGGGTTTCTATCAGTGCTTTATTAAGAATTTTTCAAAAATTACTACTCCTTTGTGCAGGCTACTTGAAACAGATGTAACCTTCAACTTTGATGATGCTTGCCTCAATGCATTTGAAAAACTTAAAAAAAGTTGGTGATTGCTCCCACTATTGTGGCACCTGATTGGTATTTACCATTTAAACTTATGTGTGATGCGAGTGACCTTGCTATTGGGGAAGTGCTAGGCCAGAAGAAGGACAAGGTGTTTTATTCCATCTACTATGCGAGTAAGACTCTTGATGATGCACAACTGAATTACACAACCACTGAGAAGGAGTTGTTAGATGTTGTGTGGGCCTTTGAGAAATTCCGGGCATACTTGGTGGGAACGAAAGTCATAGTCCATACGGATCATGCAGCAATCAGGTATTTGTTTACAAAAAAAGAATCTAAGGCTAGATTGATGCGCTGGGTTTTATTGCTATAGGAATTTGATGTAGAAATACGAGATCAGAAGGGGACAAAGAACCAAGTAGCTGACCATATATCAAGGTTGGAAAATCACGATCACATGGAGGAGGGTGGCCAAATTAAAGAAGTATTTCCTGATGAGCAACTTTTTGCTATAACCTAAGACCCTACCCTATGGTACACAGACTATGTGAATTATCTTGTGAGTAGGGTACTTCCTCCTGAAATCCAATCTGAAGCTAGAATGCGCTTTTTACATGATGTGAACTTCTATTACTAGGATGAGCCCTATTTGTTCAAGCAATGTTCTGATCAGTTAATAAGGAGATGTATTCCTGAAAAAAGAGGTGGAATTAGTGTTGTATGATTGTCACGCATCACTTTATGGGGGCCATCATGGAGGAGATAGAACAGCTGCAAAGGTGTTACAATCCGGTTTCTTTTGGCCAACTTTATTCAAGGATGCCCATGCATTCATCACGAAGTATGACCAATATCAGAGAACGGGAACAATCAAAAGGAAGCATGACATGCCTTTAAATAACATTCTAGAAGTTGAACTTTTTGATGTGTGGGGGATAGATTTTATGGGGCCATTCCCACCATCCAGAGGAAACAAATACATTTTGCTAGCCATTGACTACGTTTCAAAATGGGTGGAGGCAATTGCTTTGCCAACGAATGATGCCATGGTGGTATATGCTTTTGTGAAAAAGAACATATTCTCGAGATTTGAGACTCTACGTGCCTTAATCAGTGATGAAGGGACTCATTTTTACAATCGATTGTTGAATAACCTTCTAGCTAAATATGGAGTTCGCCACAGGGTTGCTACAGCATATCATCCGCAGACAAATGGGCAAACTGAGGTGTCAAACAAAGAAATCAAGCAAATATTAGAGAACACAGTGAGCGTGAATAGGAAGGATTAGGCTGCAAGGTTAGATGATGCCTTATGGTCATATATGACTGCATAAAAAATGCCAATTGGAGCATCCCCTACAAGCTGGTTTACGGGAAGGCATGCCACTTGCCTGTTGAGCTTGAACACAAGGCATACTAGGCCATTAAGAAGCTGAACATGGAGCTTGAAGCTGCACGTGAGAAAAGACTTATGCAGTTGAATGAGTTAGACGAGTTCAGGCTGCACTCTTATGAAAATGTTAAGCTATATAAAGAAAAGACAAAAAGATGGAATGACAAGCATATCAAGCCGCGTCACTTTGAGCTAGGCCAATAGGTATTACTATTCAATTCTAGACTATGGTTGTTCCCTGGAAAGCTAAAGTCGAGATGGTCAGGTCCTTTTGAGGTGGTGAGAGTCACTCCTTATGGTGCAATCGAGCTGTGAGCTTTAAATGGTGAGAGAAAATTTTTGGTGAATGGTCATAGAGTCAAGCATTATTAGGGAGGAATGATTAATTGTGAAAAGACCAAAGTTGTACACGGTGATGAGTAAGCGAGACTCTGCATCGTGCCGCGATGTTAAATCAGGCGCTTGTTGGGAGGCAACCAAATTTTTATTCCTTTCCTAGCTTAATTTCATAATTTTTCTTTTAGAATAGGTAGCGTATTGTATTTTCTTTATAGGATAGAAAGTTTAGATGTAATGGTATAGGACTTGTCAATTGGGTATATATAAGGCTCGGGGGATCGGGATGTTTATTTCAAAAAAAAGAAAATTCACGTGAATAGCGCCCAACACTGCCAGGGGCGCCAAAACAAGTGGCAAATTAATCCCCATCGCTAAGCAGGGCGCCAGGCGCCAAGCTGGGGGCTGCCAGGTAAGTTTTTCGATTTTTTTTCTTTTTTCTTCGTTTTTATTATATCCTAAACCCATTGTGAGCACGTGAGTTTTTCCCTATGTGAATTACTCCCACAAAATCAAAATAAAAATAATTGTTTTTCATTGTTTGTAATCTTGTAAAATTTCTTGGCATTTTTCCATCAATTGTTTACATATTTTTGTGTGCATATTTAATTTTATTAATACATCGAAAAATACTAAAAAAAATATATTGCGATTGCATTTAGGGTTTAATTAGACATTTTGGAATTAATTAATAATTAGGTGTCTTACAAAAATGAAAAATTACAAAAAATATGTATTTTTGCATTTTAGTGTTTAATGTCCAAATTGTGTGTTTGGTATTTAATTATTTTGTGATAATTACTACTTAGAGTAAATTAGTATTTTTGAGATAGTTTGGACAATGATTAATTTAGGTTTGTATTTTATTTTAATTAGAATTTTACAAAATAAAAAGAAAAGGAAAAGAATTAGAGGAAAAACGGATGTTCGATCAATTTGGTTTAGCCCAAAATAAAATCCACCCCAAGCCCCTGAAACCCAAAACAGCCCAAACCCGTTCCCCCAATCCGGTCCGTCTCCAGCCTCAACCAAACGACACCATTTAAGGCATCTCAATCTGGACCGTTGAATCCATGTGATCAAACGGTCCAAGATTTTTTCCCATCACCCGTTTAAACCCACCCTGACCCGTCTACCCATGACCGATCCAAAACTAATTAAAACAACACAGTTTTGCCCCCCATGATTAATCTGAACCATCGATTCCCATTGATCTAATGGCTTGTGTTAATCAGCATATTTTAATATACCTAAATCCCTCAACACCCCCCAAGCCTGTCCAGTCCCATTTCACACCCCCCAGCCATGTTACTCGTCTCTTCAGAGATGAAATGTAACGCCGCCTAGCACCACCGCCCGTCGTCCGCCGAAAATCGCCCACGGCGGCGGGCAACCACCAGACAGACCCAAAATTACACCATAAACTCTTATCACCCTTCCCATTCCAAATCTCTAACCCGCTACCCTCGAATGACAACAGAACCCTTAGAATATTGAATCGAAACCATAAACCCTAGTGCCGCCACAAGATTATTCAGTGGCGGCGCCGCTTCAGATCGGCCCCAAATCATCACCCCATGACCACTAGGACCCTCTCTTCCCAAATCCTTACTCAGCTTTCCTCAAATATCCCCTGAACTCGTTGAATCTTAAATCATAGATGAGTCCTAAAATGTCAAAACCGTAAAACCGGCGGATTGGACGACGATTAAGACCGAAATGGGTATTGGTAATGTGTTTTCGTCTGAGAACACATGATTGAGACCCCTTTCGATCAAAATCAAGGGGTTGAAGAAGAATTTCAAAGCCTGGAAAGTGTGTAGGTATTTCCGTTCCCTTTTCTTTCATTTTTTATTTTTGTTTTATTTTCCACGTCTCTTTCATATTTTTTCTCATTATTCTTGTTCTACTTTATTTGATCAATAGTGAAAATGCTTAGCATGACCAGGTTAGTATTTTGTTGCGGGCTTAAGGTCAATTCCGCTTCGATTGATTCTGTTATTTTTGTTTGTGTTTAAATCATAAGTGTCGAGTTAATAGTCAGCAAGGTTCAAATTGGCCATATATTTTACTGCAATTAGGTTGGTAGGGCTTGGGGTCAGAACTTGAGTTTGAATGTGCATTTGAATTTGTTGAAATCAAGTTTCTAATATTGCTGAAAGTTCCATGGTAGGTCTTTACAATATATTAACTCTTTATAGTTTAAAAGGATTCAATAGTTGTTTCTAGTTTTTCAAATCAGCTGAAGGTGTCAGTCATTGTTTTTGTTGTTGTTTGTAAGAAATTAGAACTTAAAAGATGTAAATAACAGGTTGGTCTATTGAAGGTAATAACAGGAGTTTCAGGGGTAAGTTGGGAAATTGGGACTCTTAGTAATTAAAATAAAGTCTGGTAACAGAGGGGTAATGATGCAATACTGAATTGATAAAAGGAAAAGGAATGAATTAAAAATAAAAAGGGGATTACTAGTGGATTGACACCCTGTTAAATGCTTTTTAAGAGCTGGAAAGTAGATAACATGGGGGTAATAATAAAAGGTTTAGAGGTACAAGTAAAAAGGAAAGAAAAAAGGCTGGAAAGGGATAAGGGTTGAGGTATAAATAGAGAGGGTTGGGCTGATAGAAAGGGGGGAACTGAAGTGATAAACCTTAGAGAGAGCTAAAAAAGGGAGACTGGAAATACATATTGAGAGAGAGTTTAAGAAAGGTGAAGAACATCAAAAGGGACTGAATTAAAGAAGCATTGTCCTGTTGCAATTTACATTTTTTGAATCTGGAAATACTATTTTCATTGCTGGTTTGAGCTGATTCCACTGTTACATTGGTTCTACTGGTGTTGTGTGTTGTTGCTTAGCTATTGATCTCACTTCTGTTACTTCTTTTCATTTCCTGGTATCTACTTTGAGCCTCAATGATTGAAATGAATCTGAAGATTGAAATGAAAAGCTTAAGTTGAAGCATGACATCTTTATACTTATTTGATTGTAAAAGTCTGGCCTTGATTTTAAGTTTGAGATCTATTTTTTATCTTAATTGATTGAATTCTGGTTTAGATGAGTGAGTACTGTTAGTGTGTTAAAGCATAAAGTTATCGTGAAATTAGGGTCACACTCTGGCCAGCTGAATTAGTAGTTAGATTCTAGCATTGTATAAGTTGAACTTTGGTATAATTCTTAACTGTTTATGGAAGTTTGGTCAAGCACTAGGTTCAGTCAAGTTTAGTTACATTTTATGTTCTCATTAATTTGAGTTTGAATAGAAATTTCTGTCTGCAGTTAAATATCAGTTATCAGAGTTCTTTGCTGGGAATCTTATTAAGTTAGTAAAGTTATTTCACATGTTGAAGTTAAACCTCATTCGAGTTTAAAGGGCTACTGAGTGAGCTGTAATAGGTGTTTACACGCAAAATTCAGAAAACCCCTGTAGCACTATAGAACATTTCCCGAATTCAAGCTGTTTAATTGAAGTTTTTTTTTGGAATTTGAATTAGTAAGGTGTGTCGATAAATATTCATGGTAGTATTGGATGTTGAATGATCAGAGTAAGTCAATATCGTGTGGTTTTTCTTAGATTAAAACATTAGAATTCGAACTTGCAATTATTACTGTTTGTTAAATGTAGAAGTTTTTCTCCCTTTTGTTAATCATGTACAACTGGAGTTCTTGATTGCCTTTGAATCGCTGCTGGATGCCATATAACTAGTTATCGATAATTTACAATAATTCCAAAGTTATTTGCTCGTGAACTAGTCTCACTCTTGGGCTCATTGTGAATTCACTAGCAGCCCCAAACGTTGTTCATGCATAGTGGGGATTCTGTGTTGGGTTTTGACCCAGCAACGGCAGGGTCCCTAATGTGGGCTTGTTTTTTTGGCCCAGTTCTGTAGGCTTCCGTGAATTAAAGCCTGGCCACTTCTTTGGTCGAGCTACCGCCCCTTTTGTGTTGGCCCAAGTATTTTATGTAATGAATTAGTTTTGCCTCTTGTAAGCCGTCTTAGTTAAAAAAAATATCTTTAATTGCACTTAACGTTAAGTAATCATACTATTAACTCATTGAAGTACGCCATATTAAACAATGTAAATAGTTTATGGCTCTCCGAGCTTTTAGTTTGAATTTCCCTTTAAATTAGAATTGAGGTGCGCCATGCCAAATAAAAATGATAATTGCATGGCCCTCGCTTTTTTTTTAATCTTGAATTGACCCTTAGATTCCGAGGCATGCCATTTAGCAAATTCCATGGCCCTCTTAAAGTGCAAACGCGTAGTTGCTTTAGGCGCGTGTTTAATAATATTACTTTCTTAAATTCGGGTGTACATTTGTGTGACCCAAATCCAAATCTCAATGCTGTTAAAATATGTCAAAAAACCAAGGGTGCATTTATGTGACGTGGTTCGAGACGTGTTTTAATGACGTTGTAATTCTCTTAAAAATGAATAAAAGCGGTTGAAGTTAAAATTTGCACATAGGTTCATAATTGTAAAAATTAGATGATTTAAGCCGAACATGATAGTTGAGCAATCATGCTAGAAATACGGAATCCGGGAATGCCTAACACCTTCTCCCTGATTAACAAAATTCCTTACTCAGATTTCTGGTTCGCTAACTGTTAAACAGAGTCAATCTTTTCCTCGATTCGGGATTCAACCGGTGACTTGGGACACCATAAATCTCCCAAGTGGCGACTCTGAATCTCTTAATAATAAATCCCGTTTCGATTGTCCTTTAATTGGAAAAACTCTCTTTATTATACCCTTCCGGGGGGTGTAGTAGGTAAAAGGGAGGTGTAGCAGCTCTGGCGACTCTGCTGGGGAAATTAACCCAGAACCACTGGTTCAGGGTTACAAATTCGAGCTTGGAATAATTGTTATTTGGCTTTATTTATTATCTGATTTTTGTTACGTGTTTGGGCCTAATGTGCTAAATGTTGCTTTTTACCGCTTTGATAATTTTTGAACTGTGCATATATACTGTCTTCTCACGCACCCCTGTGAGTCTTTTTAGAATTAAAATTGGGCATTTGCTTGACATAGCCCGCTTTCTTAAAGATAGCCAAGGTGCTTGTCACCCGGTGAAGGATTTTAGTCACACCTATTTTAAGCGGGAAGCACCACCAGTTAAGCCGGAAAGCAATGCTACCAGTACACTGACCCTCCTCGGCCCGAGTTGTCCGCTCGAGTAAGCCAGTCTAGATACTTTCTCCAATGAGATTTTAACCTAGAATAACAAAGCATCATGCCGGATCCCTTGTAGAAGTATTTTGTTTGCATCACGTGCATTTGACCTTGGAGATTCAACACAGGGGTTGGATCTGTCTAGGACAGGTGTACCCGAAATAAAAAGACCATCCTGATGCATCTTACTTGCTAATTGTGCATTTATTTGCTTCGAGGCTGCATGTTGACCGGCTGTTGAAGAATGAGAGGAAAAAAATGAATAAAAAAATAATAATAAAAAAAATGAGGAAAATAATTACTCTTTTTGGGGAAAATCAAGATATAAAAGTGTGTGTGTATATATATATATATATATATATAT
>MU715305.1:51663-61766 GCA_026770625.1 Nicotiana glauca
TTTCAAAAAAATATATAGTTGGTTTTGTTTGGCAGAACTGCGTAAGCTTGATTCTCACCGGATGTGAGATACGTAGGCGACCCATATTGGGTTCAACTATTTTGAAAATTAAGGGGGTAAACAAATATCGTTGTTTTGCTAAATAAAGGTAATGCCATTCTTGTCCAAAATAGCCAAATGTCCTCAAAGGGAAGTTGGAAGGCCGTTTTTGCGAGAACAGACGCCTTTGGTCATTTCTCAAATTTTTTCTTGCCGGTAAGCAAACACAGCCTTTAAATCTTCTACAAGTGCTGAAAGGCCGTATTGACAAAAACCGGATATTTTTTGTGAAAATTTTTAGAGACAATGATGATTTTTATAAATAAAATTTTTTTTTTTGAATGGTCATAATTTGCATATGATTTAGGTGAGTCCTAACCCCCTTTTATCTTACCCAGGATCACCATGAGTTCTCCACAAAGAAGTAGCCAGAAAAGGGTAAGGGACGAGACACCTCCTATGTTCTTGATCAGAGATAAGACCCCGAGCAGTCTCTGTAATTAGCGGGCTAGTTTTGCTACATGGGAACAAAATCAAGTATTTAAACACCTCAAGTTCCTCACAAACATCATGGGAATTGAGCCTAAAATAGATTTAATCGAGGCTCTAGTGGGTTTTTGGGACCTCGAGAACAATGTCTTCAGGTTCAAAGATTGTGAAATGACGCCCACGTTGGAAGAATTAGGTGGGTTCATCGGATTGGGGAGAGACCTTCGCGGGAAAAAGCCTGCTGCTCCAAGAAAAGTTGGCGTGAACAACTTTTTAAAGAAATTATGCCTCTGTTGAATTCCAATGTATTGCTTAATCGAAGGTTGGGTTTCGTTGAAATATTTCTATGACAGGTTTGGGGACGAGAAAGGGTTTGAAAAGTTCTCGGGCATAGAATTAGTCAACCAGTTGAGTTACGACGCTTGGAGGGAGTTGAGAATCTTTGCATTCATGATATCATTTCTAAGGATCATGATCTTTCCAGAGCGTGGTGGGCGCATTTGAATTCGATTGGTTGCGGTAGTCTCGTATTTACAAAGTAGCGAGGATCATAACATTCTTCCCATGATTTTGGGAGACATTTTTCGAGCTTTGACCTGATGCCAAGAGGGTGGAGGCTACTTCAAGGGATGCAACATTCTGTTGCAGATGTGGTTCATAGAGCACCTCTATCATCATCCAATGGCAATAAATTTCAACGAAAACTGGCTGAATTACATTAGTTTTCACCCAGGTAGGGCCGCAAGTTGTAATCTTCCAGATGGGGTGAGGGCCTGGCAGAAGTTACTTGGTTCATTGAATGCAAGTAGACTCACTTAGAATTATTATTGGTTCCCTTCTGCTAGGGTCATGCATATGTCGACGTATCGCCCATTCTTCATACTCATGGGTTTAAGAGGTTTCCAACCCTATGCACCCCTACGCATCATGCGTCAGTTAGGGAGAGAGCAAAACAGGCCCCTAATTGAGGACATGCGTCCATTCGTGTGGGAATATAAGGGAGAGGAACCTCCAAGGGAGTCTTATGCACAAAAGGTTTGGTTTGGTGGTCGATTTTCTGATATAGACGAGATAGTAGCTGATCATGAACATAGGGAGGTAAGCCTCGCATACCTTGAGTGGTTTCATAACCATGCTATCCCCGAGCAAAGACCAGAAAGATCCATACGGAATGCAGTTGATTGTGAGGAGGAGATAGAGGCCAGAGTAAGAAATACCAGAAGAGAAGTAACACAAGAGTTCCAATCTCGTATTGACACTTTACAAGAAGATAAGGGAATTCTGGAGACAATCGTAGACATGCAATAGGCTGATTTGAGTGGGAAAAGGCTCAGTGGGCACAAGAGAAACAAGCACTCAAAGCCCAAGTTCAAAAGAAGAACATAGTCTTAACCGCTCAGCAACAAGAAGAGAGAGAAGCCCAGTTCAGGGTAGTCTGTAATCACGAGCGTATGGGTTTTTCTCCATTAATCCAAGATTTGAAGGATCAGATAAAGAGAGTTGAGTCAAGCAAATAGAGCCAGATCGCGGAGTTTGAAATAGAAAGACATCACTACCAGAGTATGATCAACCAATTGGAGGGGGAGTTACTAGAAAATCTGCGCCAGAAATATATGGTCTTGGACCGCGAGCGTGATGCGTTAGATCTAGCTGAGACCCGTGGTCAGCAAAATCAAGAGCTGCATATGGTTCAGGAATATGTTAAGGGAAAGATCCTCGAGATAGCCACATATACCAAAAGAGATTGCATGAATTGTAAGGGAATGACGCCCGAGCAGTTTGCAAAGGTATCTTTGAAAGTTGCTCATCAGATATCTACAGACTTGGAGGGGATATACCGCAAAGTTGGGGGTTAGCCGCAGGAACAAGTGCCTTGAGTACAGTGATACTGATGGATTCTATTGCAAAGATCTAAGTCTTCTTTTAGTTATCAGTCTTTTGTTTTCATTATCCTTTTGTTGTTTTTAAGTTTGTAAGAGTCTTTTGGTGTTTTGAGCTTTGAGAAGTCTGGTGTGGTCTTGTTTATATTTATGTAATTCTCGCTTTTTGAGTCAAGTTTTATTATATAATGAAAATCAACGAAAATGATTTTGTTTAAAGAAAATTCGAAAAATGGGCCAGAACTACGCACGGTCTGATTCATGCGGGGACATGATACGTAGGCAGTCTCCATAAGATTCGACCACCATTAAAAGAAGAAAAGAAATAAATAAAAAAGTAAAAGGGGATCAAATAAAGGAAGGTTTGAGTATCATTAAAAGAAGGGGTACAATTATGAGAGGCCGGAATGATGCACGCAACTGAAGCAAATGCATGATAGAAAATGGTTAACTGCCTAGGTGCATTGCATCCCAATGTGCGATTGCATATTTGTAAACTCTAAAAACTAAAAAGTTTGTTGTTTTCCATAGAATTCAAGCAATTAGTTCACCTAACCATACTGGCACACTACCATTACCAAACCAGATCAAAAGGGGAAATAGAAGAAATCATGTCCAGGTAAGTGCTGAGGGGGAAGAGTTAGATGTGCAAACAATGATGGAGGAGATGTACAAACTAAAGCAACAAATGGCCGAGATGTACCAGGCCTGTACCAAGGGTCATCCACCACCAGCTTATCCGGCTAACCCTACTTTCCTCCCAACACCGACTCAATCTATAGCTCCTGAACCCTACTCTTATACTCCACACTTGGATCTCCCGATAGGAGTGGAGAAACCAGCCAAAAATTCTGAGCAGGAAGAGATGGCTAGGAAGGTCAAGAGCTTAGAGTAGTCATTTAGAGATATGAGGGGATTAGGAGGATAGGTGAGTGTAGCATACAAAGACCTGTGTTTGTTTCCAAACGTACAATTACTGGCAGGGTTCAAAATGCCCAAGTTTGACTTGTACAACGGACATGGGGACCCAGTGGCACACTTAAGGGGATTTTATAGTAAGATGAGAGGAGTAGGCGGGAGAGATGAATTACTGATGGCATACTTCAGTCAAAGTTTAAGTGGCTCAGCTTTGGAATGGTACACTCGACAAGATCATCGTCAATGGTATATGTAGGATGATCTACCCCAAGCATTTGCATGCCACTTTCAGTATAACCTTGAAATCGTCCCAGATCATCTGTCACTGACGAAAATCGAGAAAAAGTCCAGAGAAAGTTTCTGAGAATATGGCTTCCGCTGGAGAGAGCAAGTTGCGAGGGTTGATCCTCTGATGAAAGAGAGTGAGATGGTTGATTACTTCTTGCAGGCTTTAGAGCCCACTTATTTCGGCCATTTGGTGTCAGCGGTAAGGAAGTCTTTTAACGAAGTAGTAAAAATGGGAAGCATGGTGGAGGAAGGACTTAAGTCCAACAAAATCATGAGTTATTCAGCAATTAAGGCAACCACCCAAGCCATCCAAAGCGGCACTGGGGGTGTCTTGGGAAAAAAATAAGAAGGAGGACATTGCAACAGTTGAGTCGAGAATGTGGCCCAGGCGCCCATCACCGTACTACAACCAGCCACAACCCCACCCTCAAACTTACCCCCATACTCCATATAATCCACCACAACATTACTACCCACCGCCAGATCCCCACTTCTCTGTCCATCATGCTCAGACATACATTCAACCTCCTGCCCACGCACAATGGCGTGCGCCAGCCCCATAAAATACCTACCCAAATCCCCAAAATACCTACCCACCTCCAAGAGCCTACAGAAACCCCTCTGGAACAGGTTTTCGTCCAAATCAAGCCTTCAGGAATGAGAGGGCACAGAAGCAAAAGACTTTCACTCCATTAGGAAAGTTGTATACCAGTCTATTCCATAGGCTGAGGCAGCTGGGCATGTTGAACCCGATTGAGGCTAAGCTACCAAGCCCCCCACCGAGAAATCTTGACCACTCGGTGAGTTGTAAGTATTTTTCAAGGGCCCCGGGGCATGACATAGAGAAATGCTGGAAATTGAAAACAGCTATTCAAGAGCTCATCGACACTCGTCGGATTGAGGTTCAAGCCCTAGAAATGCCTAACATCAACCAGAATCCATTTCTAGCCCATCACGAGACCAATATGATTGAGCTGGTGCAAAGAGAAGGAGAGCCTAAAAAACCCTCGCAGACTGTGATAATGATCAGGTCCAGTGAAGGCAGGCCGGGTAATAAGTCAACTAGTGATAAGCCGTTGATCAGTGGAAAAGAAGAAAACAGTAAACCAGTAGTGGTGATTTAGAAGGAGTCTTCAGGCAAAGTTACAGTGAAATAGGGAGAAGCGAAGGTGGTTGTTCCAGGATAAACAAACTGACCCATTCTAATCTTGGAAGGTGCCCGTATAGACCCAGTCATCATCAAGCCAGTGGTCCAGCTGCTGGTGGTTGACGGTAAAGCCATTCCATGGAATTTTGATTGGGTAACAGTGACCTATAAGGGAAAGGAAGTCAAGGAGGAAGTTTGCGAAGCCAACGGGATAACTCGCTCGGGAAGGTGTTTTGCTCCCGCAGAATTGAGAAAGGCCAACCCGACGTCAGTAAAGAAACCTGTGACTGAAGAGGAAGTAGAGGAGTTCTTAAAGAAGATGAAGTTTCAGGATTATTCCATCATAGAGCAGCTAAAGAAGACGCCGGCTCAAATTTCATTACTCTCATTGTTGATCCATTCCGATGAACACCGTCAGGCGTTGATGAAAATATTGAATGAGGACCATGTTCCTGACAAGTTCTCAGTCAACCACTTGGAGAGGATCGCAAATAAGATATTTGAGGTAAACATGATCACCTTTGCCGACGATGAGCTACCTAAAGATGGCACCGAGCATAATAGGGCCCTTTATCTTACAGTAAAGTGCGAGGAATCTGTGGTTACCCGGGCTTTGATTGGCAATGGTTCTAGTGCGAACATTTGTCCCCTCTCCACTTTGAACAAACCAAAAGTGGATAGCGACAGAATTCGCAAGAACAACATTTGCGTTCGGGGGTTCGACGGCGGGGGAAAAAATTCAGTCGGGGATATAGTACTGGAACTGACAATTGGGCCTGTGGAGTTCACCATGGAATTCCAAGTGTTGGATGTGGCAATCTCCTACAACCTTGTGAGCACGTAATTTTTTCCCTATATATGAATTATTCCCAAAAAATTCAAACAAAATGATCTTTCTCTATTTTTACAATTTTTGTGTCTTTTTTTGGTTATTGATGCATTTTATCTGTGCATTTTAATTCATATGAAAATACAAAAATACGTATTTGCATTTAGGATCTAATTTCATTAAGGAGTAATTTGTTTTAGAACAAAATAAGAGGAAAATAATAAAAATGATACTTTTTGCATTTTTAGTTTAAATTTGTATTAGTTTGCATTTTAATTAGGAATTAATTAGGAAATCTAATTTTAGTGTAATTTGGCTGTGAGTTTTATTTTAGCATTTTTATAAGATCAGCAAAAGTAAAAAAAAAATAATGATACAAAATGAAAACATAAATGCAAAATAAAAGAAATACAAAAAAAGGGGAAAATTAGATAAAAGAAATAAAAGAACAAAACAATTCAAAAGAGGGTGCTCAATTTGGGTTGTTTGGTTACATCTTTACCCAGCCCAATTCATTACCCCGT
Organism: Nicotiana glauca; assembly: GCA_026770625.1. NCBI lineage: Eukaryota > Viridiplantae > Streptophyta > Magnoliopsida > Solanales > Solanaceae > Nicotiana > Nicotiana glauca. Next base: position 57,778 of record MU715305.1, read on the forward strand.
CCCAGCCCAGATGTCCTATACCTAGTCCAAATGACCCAATCCATCAAAACGACGTCGTTTCGATGACTTTTAATCTGAGCCCTTCATCTTGTCTGATCCAACAGCTCAGGATCATTCTCGCCTAAATAATAAAACTCTCCTAAAATTTAATTAAACCCTAAAACATTTTTCCTCTTCCTTGTATCATCCTCCCCCTTGTAACGCCGACGACCGCCAAACTGCCTCCACCCAGTCTCCGCCCTACTCCGCCGTCCACCGGCGGCGGCGGCGAAGCTCCAAACAACCTAAAAAACACACCCCAGAATCCCCTTTCCTTCATCTTTCTAATCCCCAAGACCCCATCCCTCAAATCGTAGTCAAGCTGCTCTAATTTCAGATCGAAATCTCGGCCAGAACTCAAACTCACCCAAACCACCCCAAAATGATACCACAGGCTCTCCTTGTTCCTCTCATTCCAATTCCACCACTGGCTTCCTTCGAATCATAGCCAATCTCGTCAAATATCAAAAACCCTAGCGCCACCACAAGTGCTCCGGTGGCGGCGCCACCACCAAATCACCCCAAAATCATCCCTTATAGTCTCCATAACCCCCTCGTCACTAATACACTCCCAGAATCCCTCAAATCTAAGTAGAAGGGCTCGAATCGCAGATCTAGGGTTTAAAGTCTAAGACGTTCGAAGGGTTTTAAGGATTCACTGATTTTAAATTAATGTTACATGCTTATTTCAAACGAAATAGGCATGCAACATTAATTAAAGATCAAGGTCAAGGTCAGCATAGTCAAAGCCCCCTCACCAGTGAGTTTTTCAAATTATTTTTCTTTTCTTATGTTAATTCTTCTACCATAACTACTTAGGTTTGATTAATTGATTTGGATAGTCGTTTTGTTTGAGCCAATAGTCAATTTTATTTCTCTTTGTTTTCAGTCGTTTATTCTTTTAATTTCATTATGTTTCTCTGATTAATAAAATGGGTAGCAAGTTTCTTGTATTAATCTGTAATTAGTATTTTAGGGTTGTAAATGGTGATTAGTTCAATTTGATAAATTTGATTGATATTTTGACTATTGCAATTTGATTCTGTGACTTTTAATTTTCTTAGTTTAATTGGTTAATGGTAGTGGTCAATTTCAGAATCAGTAGGCAGTTTAGATTTATGTTTGAATTTGATTTTAGCTGATTAATCATGTTAGTTCAATTATTGGTTATAGCTGAAGTTATTTCATGTCTGTTAAATCAGAAAAATTAGGTGTTTGGATATAGCTGGTAGGTTTAGTAATTTCAGGTGGTCTCCAGGGTATTTTGGGGATCCGAAATGGTTCAATTGATTAAGGGTAGTAATTTTAGAAATCAGGCAAGGGTAGTATAGGGATTTAAAGGGAATAGGAACATGATAGATAAATTTAGAACCTTCTAGGACATTCCAAAATAGGACTTAAGTATACATTTTTGGAAGTTTAAGGCACTAGAGTAGGTAGCAAGTTAAAAAAATAAAGGACTAAAAAGCTGAAAATAAACAAGGACTAAAAGAAAAATTGGAAATCCGATAAGTCCCCCATCTCTGCCTATAAAAGGGCATGCCCTTGCCTTGAGAAACAAGTTTTCAGCCTCCGAAAATTCCCCCCCAAAAGCTCTCTCTAATTTTCAGATCTAGTTTTGAAATTCAAACATCCAAAAATCCAAAAACAATAGAAAATTTAATAGAAAAAAAAAACAGTACTGTTCCATTGATTCCTGAAGTTTAATCTCAAGTTTGTGGTTGATTAGTTTCTCTTAGCTCACATTCCAAATAGCTGAAGTTCAGAGGTCATTTGGAATAATTTCGAGTAGATTCAGGGTGTTTTAGTTGAGTTTTGGTCTACTGAAGTATTCTGGTGTGTTTTTGAGTATATCTAGGTGTATTCAAGTGGTTGTGGTTGATTTCCTAATTCTGCTTTGATCTCAAACTCTTCCTGAGCTGTTATCTGGATTGTTGAGTGTTTTGCTAAGCTGTTACCTGAACTCTGTTGATTTCCTCTTCTTCTTCTTGTATTTCACATCTCCAGGTACACACTTGAGACTGATCTGATGTAACTGTTGAGTTGAAACGCTGAAATGAATTGTTCCTCCTGAAACATGTGTATTCGCTGTCATAGTAGAATAGATGATATATGATTTGTATTTGTTTAGGCTTGTTTTAGATTTGTGAGTACATTGTACAACTGGTTGAAAATTGGATTGTGAACAATTTGGACTGTTGAACTTTGAACCTGAATTCATTCCATCCTAACCAGTAGCTTCAATGAAGTGTAGTTGGACTTCTGTGATAGCTGTAGTTTAGAATTAGAAGCTGAGTCGAAAATTAATATACAGATTCCCGTACATGTTAAGTCCTGGTGTAATAAACAGTTTTAGTAATTACCTCAACAATTCAGTTCTAGAATCACGAACTCCTTGAGTGAATAATGTTAGTTTGAATCAGTTTAAAATAGTTAGTTTGTTCTGAATTGAGATCGTTAACTTGTTCATGCATAGTATTAAAAAAAAGTCACATAATCAAGTTGCTTCTATTGTTAAATCCAGTTCAATTTTTGCCTTTACCAGCCAATAAATATCTGAGCCTAGAATTGGAATTAAAATTGATTAAAAGTGAGATCAGTGTTAATTTAGTAAGTACGAATAAAATCTGTACGATTGCAAGCATAGAGCTATTTAATTTCCCTTTCTTGGGCCTACAACATAGTGGGACATGAGCATTGCAAATCTTAATCATTGTTGCATTTAGATCATTTAGTGATATTGTTTTGTTTGAAGTCGTGGCTGGGCAGAACAATTTTCAGAAGTGCATCATTGTTGTTGGGCTTGTTTGGAGTAAGCCCAAATGCTAAACTTCCTCCCATTTGGCTCCGTTTGTACCTGGGCCAAAGCCTGCTATTGGCTGAATGAATACGAGTTTATGAACCCAAGTGTATCAATTATTAAACAATAACAATTAGTTAGGGCTTCTTTTTTATTATTAGAGACAGAAATGAGTAGAGAACTATAGCTTGCTCTAGGTTTATCCTTTTAAAATAAAATGAGACGAGCTTCGCCAAATAAAAATACAAAATTGCAAGGCCCTCAATAAATGATTGATTACAAAATACTTAGAAACTCGGGAGGATCGTTTAGCGAATTTCACGGTCTTCCCCAAAGATAATAAACGTGTAGTTGCTTTAAGCGCGTATTTTAATAATATTACCTTCCTAAATACGAGTGCACATTTATGTGACCCAAATCTAAATCTCAACGAAATCAAAATGTGTCAAAAACCACGGGTGCACTGGTGCGACGTGGTTCGAGATGCATTTTTACGACGTTGCAATTCTTATAAAAATAAATAATAATAATAATAATAATAATAATAATAATAATAATAATAATAATAATAAAAGCGGGTTACCAATAAAGGGCACATAGGTTAAAACCTATTCTGAAATCAGATAAAATCAAGTACAACAGTTGAGTGACCGTGCTAGAACCGCGGAATCTGGGAATGCCTAACACCTTCTCCTGGGTTAACAAAATTCCTTACTCGAATTTCTAATTCGCGGACTGTTAACAGAGTCATAATTTTCTCGGTTCGGAATTCAACCGGTGACTTGGGACACCATTAATCTCCCAAGTGGCGACTCTGAATTTTAATAACAAATCCCGTTTCGATTGTCCTTTAAGTGGAAAAACTCCTTATTATACCCTTTCCGGGTATTGCAGAAAAAGGAGGTGTGACAGCTCTGGAGACTCTGCTGGGGATACAAACCCAAAACTTCGGTTCAGGATTTAAGAATTAGAGCTTAGGTAAATTGTTGTATTTGGTTATACTTGATTTTTCTACATGATTCATGCCTAATGTGCTAAATGTTTACCGCTTTGATATTAACTGTATATAAACTGTGCCGAAACCCTTCTCTTCTCACCTCCGGGGATGTGCTTACTGGTTGAGACTCCCTATTCTGTTAGTGTCAATACC
>MU715305.1:63229-76107 GCA_026770625.1 Nicotiana glauca
TGTTCACAACGCAGTTCTGGCAAATGGTTTTTGCACCCCACACTTCATATACCATAGATATGGCCACATCGGGGGATTCAATAATCCGGAAAGCAAGATATGTAGTAATGGTAAACGTCAAAAACGGGAAGAGCATAGGCGTGTCGCTTTCATGGTGTTTTTTCTGGGGCTTGTGGTATTTCCTAGGAAAGACGCGAAAACATTGACATAAAAATAGTCGGGGTCGTTAGTACTCTAATTACTCAAGCCAAAAATACTCTTGCGCCTATGATATTAGCCGATGTCTTCTGTGCTCTTATTGCCTGCAAGGCCGGGGAAGCTTTCTTTGAGGGATGCAGTCTACTGTTACAAATGTGGGTGATCGAGCATCTGTGTCATCGTCCTCAATTCTTGAGCTACGGGTCTCCAGAGAAAACATGCATATAAGAGTTTCACACAAGGATTAAAGGGGTCAATTTGTCGGAAGGATTTACGGGTTGGACAATATATTTTCGGTCCCTCACTGCTAGCCAAATAGAGTGGACATTTGGATGGTTGCCCGTTGATGAAATCGTATATATGCGGGCAGCCCGACCGTATTTCCTCCTGATGGGTCTCAGAAGCATTCAGCCTTACGCCCAGTATCGGGTGTTGAGATAGCTCGGGAGATGCCAGATAGTGCCTAAGGACGATGATCTTAGTTTGCAAGGGGTTGAGATTGGCCCCGACGGCCAGTTTCCTGAAGCAAAGGTTCGCCAGGTCTGGAGCGAATGTCAATATTTGGCGGCAAATACTTGTCTCCAAGATCGAGCTAAAGGAGAGGTATCACCTGATTATCAGGCTTGGTATAGAAGGGATGTTGCATTCGGGAGGCCGGCCAAAAGGCCTCACCTCCAGGAGTTTGTTGAATCATCACAAGAGCAGTGGGCTTGGCTAGCCAAAGAAAATGAGTACAGGGCAAAAATAAGCGAGCCAAAAAAATAGGTCCAAGACCTTAGGTTTGAAAACAGTGTGCAAGCTGCAGCTGATGAGGGCGAGAAAAAGAAATTGGCCAAAGAAAATGAAGCGTTACGAGCCCAAATCCAGAAAATGAAGATAGCGGCTGAAACCCCTGTTAGGAGTGCCAAAGATGCAAAGCTTATAGAAAATTTAAGGCAAAAAGTAAATGATTACAGTTTTGACCTCAACAAGGCGGAAAGAGAATTAGCTGGGGTTCGAAGACAGTTGGCTAAAAATGCAGAAGAACGAGCCCGCATGATTCAGCGGTTAAGAGAAGAACATGATAGTGAGATCGCCAGATTGAGGAAAAAAGTCATTACCGCAGAAACAAAATGAGCAAACAAGCAAAAGAGTTCAAGGTTGAAATGGAACACTGCTATACAGCTTTAGCACAATTACAAATGGATCTACAACAACTCCAGGAGCGAAATCAACAGACTTTGGAGATCAGGGCCGAACAGATAGGGCGGCTGCTTCAGGAAAAGGGCATAATCAGAGAAAGAATCCAAGCTATTGCTCATTACATTACCTGGAAGTGCCAAATATGCGAGAACATGACCCAAACTATCTTATTTGCCTCAGTGATGGTATTTACGAAATAAGTAATGAGTGACCTAGACAAACTCCAAGGGGAACTTGCATATAGGCCCGCGGCGAGACCGAACGATATCCCGCGGGTACCAAGAGCTTTAATGTATTCATGATTGTCATTGGAGTCTGTATTTCATTTTTACTAGAGTGTGTCAGTTATTTGAGTATGTATTTTCATTTCGATTCAGTCTGCATTTTCATTTTGAGGTAGAATAGTTGTTAAGAAGTTTGTAGCCCTGCTTGTCATTTAGAGTCTGTCTTGGGTTCTTGTAATTGACAAAATTGAAAATTCCAAAAAAAATTGTTGTTTCTATTTTTGCATTTATCTGGTTCAGGCAAGATCACGATACATAGGCAATTGCCATAGGACCCGATCATAGCCATATGAAAAGCAAAAAAAAAAAAAAGATTGGAAAAATAAAAGAGAAACGGAAAAGAAAAGAAAAACAAAAGAGGAGGAAAGAAAAAAAAGGAGAATACAAAAGAAAAATAAAAATAAGAAAAGGGGGCAAAAAAAAGAATAAGTCACAATCGGGAATAAATCAAGCCGGGATGACGCACACGGTCGAGCAAATGCATATTAGAAACCGATAATTGCCTAGGTGCATCCATGCCCCAAATGTGCGGTTATCTATTTGTTAATGCCCTAACCACTAATAACGTTGTTGTTGATGATGAGTTCAGACAGGTGGTTTAGCTGACTGACATTCTGGTAACTCACCCATATAACACCCGCTCCAAGGACATATCAACAATGGTTAACCAAGAGCTAGAAGCAACTGTTGTCGACCCGTGTAGGGAAGAAGAGGTGGTAGATGTCAACGCCATGAAAGAGGAGATGTATAAGTTGAAACAACAGATGGCCGAAATGTACCAGGCCTGGGCAAAAGGACACCCCTGCCAACTTATCCTGCCAATCCTGCCTATATCCCGCCACTAACTCAATCACAAGATCCTCCCACAGTGAATTCTTCTCCGGCTTACCCTACCTACCAGGAATACTACGCAACCATTTCCCAAACACCACCACCTCCCCCACCCAAGCAAATCCCATGCCCTCCACCTCCAACCACTCCCATGTTTGTGGCTCCTCCACCCGTCACATTACAGAGATCTTCTAGTGAACCCCTATTTCAAACCCAGGAAACCTACTACTACCCACCGGAACCCTCCTTCAAACCGCCAGAACCATATCCTTACACTCCCCTTCTTGATATATCAGCTGAAGAAGAGAAGCCTTCTAAAAACCCTGAGCAGGAAGAAATAATACGAAAGGTGAAAAGCTTGGAACAATTGTTCAGAAATATGCAAGGTCTAGGAGGACAGGTGAGTGTCGCTTACAAGGACTTGTGCTTGTTTCCTGACGTCCAATTGCCTACGGGATTCAAGTTACCAAAGTTTGATCTGTATGATGGACATGGTGACCCAGTAGCACATCTGCGGGGATTTTGTAGCAAGATGAGAGGCGCTGGGGGAAGGGATGAGTTATTAATGGCATACTTTAGTCAAAGTCTCAGTGGTGCTGCTTTAGAGTGGTACACACGGCAAGATCATGCTCGATGGTAAACTTGGGATGATTTGGCCTAGGCATTTGCAAGCCATTTTCAGTACAACTTAGAGATCGTCCCGGACCGGTTGTCACTGACCAAAATTGAGAAGAAGCCAGGGGAAAGCTTCAGAGAGTATGGTTTTTGGTGGAGAGAACAGGCCTCCAGAGTTGATCTACCAATGAAGGAAGGTGAGATGGTCGATTATTTTCTACAGGCTCTGGAGCCTACTTATTATGGTCATTTGGTGTCAGCAGCTGGGAAAACTTTTAATGAGGTAGTGAAAATGGGAAGTATGGTGGAATAAGGTATCAAGACTAACAAAATTATGAGTTATTCGACAATTAAAGCAACTACCCAGGCCATCCAGAGCGGCACTGGAGGGGTATTGGGAAAGAAGAAAAAGGAAGATGTTACAGTAGTAGAATCAAAAGCTTGGTCCAGGGGTCCATCACCATATTATCACCAACCACGCCCCCATCCCCAAACCTACCCGCATAGCCCATATGGCCTGCCACAACACTACTATCCACCTTCAGTTCCCCACTTCTCCATCCATCACGCCCAAACATAACCCCAACCTCAGACACCATGGCGTGCATCCACACCATAAAATACCTACCATACTCAAACACATATCCACCTCCGAGAGCCTACAAAAATCCACTGAACCCGATTTTCGACCCAACCCTGCTGCCAAGAATGATAGGTTGCAAAAGAAGAAGACTTTCACTTTGTTAGGAGAATCTTATACCAGCTTATTCCACAGATTGAGACAGTTAGGCATGTTAAATCCAATTGAACCCAAATTGCCAAATCCTCCCCCAAGGAACCTGGACCATTCGGTGAATTGTAAGTATTGCTCGGGTGCCCCAGGGCATGATACAGAGAAGTGCTGGCATTTGAAAACGGCCATCCAGGAGCTCATTGATACTCGCCGGATTGAAGTACAAACTCTGGAGATGCCCAACATCACTCAGAATCCATTACCAACCCATCATGAGACTCACATGATCGAGTTAGTACAAAAGGGAGAGTACAAGAAGCCTTTACATACTGTAATGATGATCAGGGCCAGTGAGAATAGAGCAAATGAGAAAGTAATTGATGAGAAGGCATTGGTCACAGTAGAACAGATAGTCAGCAAACCATTGATGGCAGTAAAACAAGAACCCGTTAAAGTACCAGGATTGGTTATTAAACATGTTGTGATTGTAAAGGGCGCTCGCACAGAGCCGGTTATCATCAAATCGGTGACTCAGTTACCAGTGGTTAGTAAAAAGGCCATCCTATGGAACTATGACCGAGTGACTGTGATGTACAAGGGGAAGGAATTTAAAGAAGAAGTTTGTGAAACTCATGGACTGACTCGTTCAGGGAGATGCTTTGCCTCTGAAGAGCTGAGAAAGGTTAAAGCAGCCAAAGACAATCCAGCACCAGTAAAGATGGTCGTATCTGAAGAAGAGGCTGAAGAATTATTAAAAAAGATGAAGGCGCAAGATTATTCTATTGTAGAACAACTGAGGAAAACTCCAGCACAGATTTCACTGCTGTCTCTATTGATTCATTCGGACGAGCATCGCCGGGCGTTGATGAAGATTCTAAATGAAGCCTATGTTCTGGATAAGATCTCTGTAAACTATCTGGAGAAGATAGCGAATAAAATTTTCGAGGTCAACAGGGTTACATTTTCCGATGATGAGTTGCCTCTGGAGGGTACTGAGCATAATAGGGCACTTTACCTCACAGTGAAGTGTGAAGACTATGTGGTTACTCGAGTGCTGATTGACAACGGGTCCAGTGCAAATATTTTCCTCTCTCCACCCTGGAAAAGTTAAAGGTGGACAGGGAGAGAATCCAGAAGAATAGCGTCTGCGTACGTGGATTTGATAGAGGAGGAAAGGACACGGTTGGGGACATCATATTAGAACTGACAATAGGACCAGTTGAATTCACAATGGAGTTCCAAGTGCTCGACGTGGCTGTTTCCTACAATCTCTTATTGGGTCGGCCCTGGATTCATGCCGCAAAAGATGTGTCGTCTACCTTGCATCAGATGGTCAAATTCGAATGGGACCGACAGGAAATTGTTTTGCATGGAGAGGATAATTCATGTAATACCATTATGCCTTTCGATGAAGCTGAGGATGACAAAGGTCCGTGGGTTTACCAAGTCTTGGACACAGTGTCAGTTGCCAAAATTCCGGAAGGAGAATGTATTCCTAGGCCCAGAGTAGCTGCTGCATCTGTCATGGTGGCTTCAGAAATGATAAAGAATGGATTTTTACCTGGAAAAGGCTTAGGTGCTTCGTTACAGGGCATCATATAGCCTGTATCTCTTCCTGGAAACTTGGATACTTTTGGGTTAGGCTTTAAGCCTACTATTGCTGACATAAGGCGAGCTAAGCAGATAAAAACGAGAGCATGGACCCTTCCAAAACCCATACCCCGCCTATCCTATTCCTTTGTCCGGCCTGGTACTAAGAGGCGCCCAACAACAGTAATGCTTCATTCTGTAATGATGGAACCTGACAAGGAGCTGATGGAAAGGTTTGAAAGGCTGTTTGATGAGGTGAATATGTTGGAGGCAGGCGAAGGTCCAAGCAAAGCAGATGTGCAGTTCGTGGGGGCCCGTGCCAAGCTTAATAATTGGGAAGTTACTCCTCTTCCTACCCGGAGGGAGTCGTGGTAGTTAGTTTTGATTTTCCTTTCAGTTTAATCTGGATTATTTCCAAGGTTGTAATTCAAATGCTATGTTCCATCCGTTTGGATGAGTTAAACCTTGTTATCTTACAATTTTAATGAAATGCAATTTCCTTTCTTCTTCATTCCTGATAGCCTTTTTTTTTTCTTTCTTTTCTTTCTTGTACAGTCCCTTTTATGCTGGTATCACTGATGTGTCATGCATGCGGAGTCTTCGGCCTAGTCTTGATTACCAATNCCTAGTCTTGACTACCAATCTAACTCCGAAATAATAATACAAGAAATTGAGTGTGATGACGAGATAGAATATGACGATGAGGAAGCCTTTGAAGAAATCAGTAAAGAATTAAGTCAATTTGAGGAAAAACCCAAACCTAGCCTGAATGATGCAGAGGCAATCAATTTAGGGGATCAGGAGAATGTTCGGGAAACAAAAATAAGTGTCCATTTGTAAGCTCCGCTCAGGGAAGAAATAATCAAAGCATTGTTTGAGTACAAAGATGTTTTTGCATGGTCATATGACGATATGCCGGGTTTAAGTACCGACTTGGTGGTCCACAAATTGCCCACTGACCCCGCATGCCCTCCGGTCAAGAAGAAGCTGAGGAAATTTAAAACAGATATCAATGTGAAGATCAAAGAATAGGTTACCAAGCAGTTTGATGCGAAGGTCCTCCGGGTCACCCGGTATCCCACCTGGTTAGCTAATGTTGTGCCTATACCAAAGAAGGATGGGAAGATCAGAGTGTGCGTTGATTATCGTGATCTCAATAAGGCTAGTCCAAAAGACAATTTCCCACTGCCAAATATCCATATATTGGTTGAGAAATGTGCCAAACATGAGATTGGTTCCTTCGTGGATTGTTATGTGAGTTATCACCAGATTTTGATGCATGAGGAAGATGCGGAAAAGACGACATTCATCACGCCTTGGGGAACATATTATTATAGGGTTATGCCATTCGGGTTGAAGAACGTAGGGGCAACATACATGATGACAATGACCACCATGTTCCATGATATGATACATCGGGAAATTGAGGTCTATGTCGACGATGTGATCATAAGGTCACAGAAGTAATGTGACCATGTTAAAGACCTGAGGAAGTTTTTCCAGAGGCTCCGCAGGTACAACCTCAAACTTAATCCAGCAAAATGTGCATTTGGAGTCCCGTCAGGTAAGCTGTTGGGGTTCGTGGTAAGTCAACGCGGTATTGAGTTAGATCCATCCAAAATCAAAGCCATTCAGGAGTTACCACTGCCAAAAAGCAAGAAAGAGGTGATGAGTTTGCTCCGCAGGTTGAATTATATCAGCAGGTTCATTGCCCAGCTTACGACGACTTGCGAGCCTATCTTTAAGATGCTAAAGAAAGATGTTGCGGTCAGATGGACAGATGAATGTCAGGAAGCATTTGACAAAATTAAGGAGTATTTGGCCAATCCACCTGTGTTAGTTCCGCCAGAGCCGGGAAGACCCTTGATCCTCTATCTGACAGTTTTGGATAACTCTTTTGGTTGTGTACTAGGGCAGCATGACATCACAAGAAAGAAAAAGCAGGCGATTTACTACCTCAGCAAGAAATTCACATCTTATAAGGTAAAGTACACTCAGCTCGAGAGGACGTGTTATGCCTTAACCTAGGTAGCGCAGAAATTGAAACATTACTTGTCATCATATACCACCTATATCATCTCAAGGTTGGACCCATTGAAGTACATTTTTCAGAAGCCTATGCCCACAGGGAGGCTCGCAAAGTGGAAAATCTTACTTACGGAATTTGACATTGTCTACGTAACCCGGACCGCAATGAAGGCACAAGCAGTGGCTGATCATCTAGCCGAGAACCCAGTTGATGATGAGTATGAACCTTTGAAGACATACTTCCCTGATGAAGAGACAATGCATGTCGAGGAATTAGAACAAGTCGAAAAGCCAGGGTGGAAGTTATTCTTTGATGGGGCTTACCATGTTACAATGCAGTACTTATTTCTGAGACAGGGCATCATTACCATTTTACAGCTCAACTTCGCTTCTACTGCACCAATAACATGGCTGAATACGAGGCATGTATCTTGGTTTTGAGGTTGGCTATAAACATGGGTGTCCAGGAGATCTTGGTCATGGGCGACTCGGATCTTCTGATGCATTAGATTCAGGGAGAGTGGGAGACACGAGACTTGAAGCTCATACCGTATCGACAATGTTTGTAAAGACTTTGTCAATGGTTTCAGTCGATAGATTTCAAGCACATTCCAAGCATTCATAATGAAGTTGCTGACGCTTTGGCCACTTTGGCGTCGATGTTGCATCATCCATATAAGGCATACGTGGACCCGTTACAGATTCGGGTTCGAGATCAGCATGCTTATTGTAACATGGTGAAGGAAGAACTTGATGGTGAGCCATGGTTTCATGATATCAAAGAATACCTCAGGATGGGAGTATATCCGGTATAGGCCACAGGAGATCAAGAGATAGCCATTAGACGCTTAGCAAGCGGATTTTTCTTCAGCGGGGGAGTGTTGTACAAAAGAACTCCAGATCTTGGTTTACTGAGGTGCATGGATGCTAAACAGGCCACATCTATCATGACCGAGGTACATACAGGAGTCTGTAGACCTCATATGAGTGGATATGTATTGGCCAAGAAGATTCTTCGAGGAGGATATTACTGGCTCACTATGGAGCGGGATTGTATCAATTTTGTGCGCAAGTGTTATTAGTACCAAGTACACGGGGATTTGATTCATTCCCCACTATCTGAATTGCACACAATGTCGGCACCATGACCGTTCGTTTCTTGGGGTATGGATGTCATTGGGCCGATCGAGCCAGTGGCGTCAAATGGGCACAGTTTTATTCTAGTAGCCATTGATTATTTCACTAAGTGGGTTGAGGCAAAAACTTTCAAATCGGTGACCAAGAAGGCAGCGGTTGATTTTGTGCATTCAAATATCATTTGTCGATTTGGAGTCCCGAAGGTAATTATTACAGATAATGGTGCCAACCTCAACAGCCATCTGATGGCGGAGACATGTCAGCAATTTAAGATCACGCACTGCAATTCCAGTCCATATCGTCCTAAGGCTAATGGAGCAGTCGAGGCAGCTAACAAGAACATCAAGAAGATACTTCGAAAAATGGTGGAAGGGTCGAGGCAATGGCATGAGAAGTTACCTTTTGCTCTGTTAGGCTATCGCACTACTGTTCGCACTTCAATAGGCGCGACTCCTTATTCATTGGTATATGGTACAAAGGCAGTAATACTCGCAGAGGTTGAAATACCATCCCTTCGGATTATCGCCGAAGCGGAAATTGACAATGTTGAATGGGTCAAAGCTCGCCTGGAACAATTGAGCTTGATTGATGAAAAGAGATTGGCAGCAGTATGTCACGGACAGTTGTACCAACAGAGAATGGCAAGAGCATATAATAAGAAAGTGCGCCTATGGAAGTTCGAAGTAGGGCAATTGGTGTTGAGGCGTATCTTACCTTATTGGGCCGAAGCAAAAGGAAAGTTCGTCCCCAACTGGCAGGGGCCACTTGTTGTAACCCGAGTGTTGTCTAATGGTGCATTGTATCTAACAGATGTGGAAGGAAAATATGTAGAAATGGATATCAACTCTGATGCAGTCAAGCGATACTATGTATGATTTCTTTATCTAAATGTACCTAATTGTATTTGGCATGTTTTGAGATTGAAATGACGAAGGCATTTTATTCTGCTATCCAAACACTTTATCCTTTGTTACCCCTTTGAGCCTCGATTGTTTTCTTGCATACTCCTCTTTCAGAATCAATAATAAGACTCGCAAGCTCGAATGAGGAAGTAAGTGGAGAAACAAGAGAAAAAAAATAGTGAAAGGAAAGTGAAAGAAAAGAAGAGAGAAGAAAAAGAAAAAAAAAGAAAAGAAGAGAAAAGAAAAAGCAAAAAAGGAAAAGAAAAAAAAAGAAAAGAAAAAAAAGAAGGAAATGAAAAGAATGAAAAGAAAGGAAAAGGAAAAAGGAAAGATTGCAACAACGAAGTAATTTTATGACCTAAACTACGTTTGACTTGATCCCGAAAGGGTACGTAGGCAGCCTCTCCTTGAGGTTCAGTCACAACAAAATAAAAGTCCAAAAGTCCCCAAGAAAGAAACTGGGGAAGAAGTTGTAGTTGTTGTGGAAAATCTGATTCCAAAAGTTGTAATTTTGAACCCATGTTGAATTATTTTGAGCCTCTATACCCTTCTTTCTAAAACTCATCCAAAAGCCATATTACGGTCCAAAGAAAGACCTTCCGATCAATCTTCAAGAAGTGCCAATACGAGCAGGTAAAGTGATTCATGTTGGGGCAACACTCTGGTGCCAAAAGGAAAATGACGAAAATGAGAGAGTCTTATTGGTGAAAATCCTCACGGGCACCGTAAGGCGACGGGAGCTGAGAGAAATAAAAAATGAGAGAGGCTTATTGGTGAAAACCCTCACGATAAGGCGACGTGAGTCGAGTGATATCAAAAATGAGAGAGTCTTATCGATGAAAACCCTCACGGGCACCGTAAGGCGAATGTGAGTTTTCAGATGGGCAAATGAAACAAGTCTGTGGTTGAAAGGTGCTCAAAACATGGCAAAACGAGGTTTGGGTCAGGTTTGGAAAGTATGGAACAACAAATGTGGCAATTGAAAGTTGATTGGTTGGACAGACTAGGCTGGTTAATCCAAAATGCATGGCACGATCAATGGTACTAGCCGTTCCACTCAGATAAGTCCTATCCTTTTCTCTTCATTACAAATCATTCACTTTCAGAGTCTTTCTATCCTTAACCTTCGAGGTCATTGCATTTCATTCTCTTGAAGTCTGTCTATAAGATGTTTCAATGTTAGTTCTGTTCAAAAACAAAAGAAGGATGTCAAGGCTAACTACCAACTTCCCAGTTATACGACACAACAGGGTTGGAACATATCAAAATAAAGTAAGGCATGAAGGAACAATGGAAATCCCATTAGTGGGATAATCAGATAAATGTAGGGGAGAAGCAAAGTTTCACAAGAAGGGTCAGAAACACAAAATAGCAATACGGGGTAGAACATTTGGGTCATCAAAGTCAGAGGGTTGAAAGTCAGTCAGGAAGTCAAGGCATTTCAAAGCAAGTCCAGTGAAGCAAGTCGGAGCAGAGCCGAAAGCAGGAACATACCAAACAAGAATGCCAGCAGCTAACCACAATTTTATATTAACAAATCTTTCTTTGATTGAGGCAGGGGCAGAAAATTTCCTTTGTCTGTTTTGCCGCAATCAGGAGCCCACCTGGAGAACAAGGGAACACTTTTTAAATTCAGCAATCAGGAGCCCACCTGGAGAATAAGGGAATACATTTCAAAGTTTCAGCAGTCAGACACCCACCTGGAAAACAAGGGAAGTATAATGCAAATTTTATCTTTCAAGTTTAATATTTGGTAACATAATGCGCCCAGTTATCAAACTGGGGCAGAAAATTTTCTTTGTTTTGTCGCGATCAGGAGCCCACCTGGAAAACAAGGGAATACTTTGCAAATTTCAGCAATCAGGAGCCCACCTGGAGAACAAGGGAATACCTTTCAAATTACAGCAATCAGGAGCCCACCTGGAGAACAAGGGAATACTTTTCAAGCTTCAGCAGTCAGGCGCCCACCTGAAAAATAAGGGAAGTACAATTCAATTTTAGCCTTTAATTTTTAATATTTGATAACATGTTGTTCCCAGTTACCAAACTGGGGCAGAAAAATTTTCTTTGTTTGTCTATTTTGTTGCAGTCAAGAGCCCACCTGGAGAACAAGGGAATACTTTTCAAGCATTGCAAGCAGGCGCCTACCTGGAGAACAAGGGAATACTTCTCAAGCGTCAGCAACCAGGAGCCCGCCTGGAGAATAGAGGCACATATTCGGAGGAATGGCAAAACATCGCCAATCATAATTCAGGGCAAAAACAAGAATGTCATCGGAAGAATACAAGATACAAGTTCAAGGCAACACAAGAGCAAGTTTGAAGACATAGATATGATCTTTTGTAACTCATAAATCATAGCTCAGGCTAGATTCTTTTGTTTTACAATGGTGTAATAAGGAGGTCAGCGAGCAGTAGCAGCAACAACAGCAATGAGATCACAGCTCCTGGTAGTCCCAGCTACCAAACTTTTTCGAACTACACTGACCTGATTCTTGTTTAGCCTAGGATATGTAGGCAACCTCTGAAGCAGGGTGCGGTCAAACTTTTCAAAAATGCTTCACACGGAATATTCAAACGGGCAAAAATCGCTCGTATTTGCTCACTTATCTTTTTCCGAAAACTTTTCATATTTCCGAGCAAAGAGGGGAAGCTGTGAGCACGTGATTTTTGCCCTATATATGAATTATTCCCAAAAAATTCAAACAAAATGATCTTTCTCTATTTTTACAATTTTTGTGAATTTTGTATCATTTTTTGGTAATTGATGCATTTTATCTATGCATTTTAATTCATATGAAAATAAAAAAAAACGCATTTGCATTTAGGATCTAATTTCGTTAATGGGTAATTTGTTTTATAACAAAATAAGAGGAAAATAACAAAAATGATACTTTTTGCATTTTTAGTTTAAATTTGTATTAATTTGCATTTTAATTAGGAATTAATTAGGAAATTTAATTTTAGTGTAATTTGGCTGTGAGTTTTATTTTAGCATTTTTATAAGATCAGCAAAAGTAAAAAAAAAATAATGATACAAAATGAAAACATAAATGCAAAATAAAAGAAATACAAAAAGAGGGGAAAATTAGATAAAAGAAATAAAAGAACAAAACAATTCAAAAAAGGGTGCTCAATTTGGGTCATTTGGTTACATATTTACCCAGCCCAATTCATTACCCCGTCCCAGCCCAGACGTCCTATATCCGGTCCAAATGACCCAATCTATCAAAACGACGTCGTTTCGATGACTTTTAATCTGAGCCATTCATCTTGTCTGATCCAACGGCTCAGGATCATTCTCGCCTAAATAATAAAACTGTCCTAAAACCCTAAAATATTTTTCCTCTTCCTCGTATCATCCTCCCCCCCCCCCCCC
>MU715305.1:76559-115289 GCA_026770625.1 Nicotiana glauca
CCTCAAAAACACGCCCCAGAATCCCCTTTCCTTCCTCTTTCTAATCCCCAAGACCCCATCCCTCAAATCATAGTCAAGCTGCACGAATTTCAGATCGAAATCGTGGACAGAATTCAAACTCACCCAAACCACCCCAAAATGATACCACAGGCTCTCCTTGTTCCTCTCATTCCAATTCCACCACTGGCTTCCTTCGAATCATAGCCAATCTCGTCAACTATCACAAACCCTAGCGCCGCCACAAGTGCTCCGGTGGCGGCGCCACCACCAAATCACCCCAAAATCATCCCCTATAGTCTCCATAACCACCTCATCACTAATACATGCCCAGAATCCCTCAAATCCAAGTAGAAGGGCTCGATTAGCAGATCTAGGGTTTGAAGTCTTAGACGTTCGAAGGGTTTTAAGGATTCACTGATTTTAAATTAATGTTACATGCTTATTTCAAACGAAATAGGCATGCAACATTAATTAAAAATCAAGGTCAAGGTCAGCATAGTCAAAGCCCCCTCACCAGTGAGTTTTTCAAATTATTTTACTTTTCTTATGTTAATTCTTCTACCATAACTACTTAGGTTTGATTAATTGGTTTGGATAGTCGTTTTGTTTGAGCCAATAGTCAATTTTATTTCTCTTTGTTTTCAGTCGTTTATTTTTTTAATTTCATTATGTTTCTCTGATTAATAAATGGGTAGCAAGTTTCTTGTGTTAATCTATAATTAGTATTTTAGGGTTGCAAATGGTGATTAGTTCAATTTGATAAATTTGATTGATATTTTGACTATTGCAATTTGATTCTGTGACTTTTAGTTTTCTTAGTTTAATTGGTTAATGGTAGTGGTCAATTTGAGAATCAGTAGGCAGTTTAGATTTATGTTTGAATTTAATTTTAGCAGATTAATCATGTTAGTTCAATTATTGGTTATAGCTGAAGTTATTTCATGTCTGTTAAATCAGAAAAAATTAGGTGTTTGGACATAGCTGGTAGGTTTAGTAATTTCAGGTGATCTCCAGGGTATTTAGGGGATTCGAAATGGTTCAATTGATTAAGGGTAGTAATTTTAGAAATCAGGCAAGGGTAGTATAGAGATTTAAAGGGAATAGGAACATGATAGATAGATTTAGAACCTTCTAGGACATTCCAAAATAGGACTTAAGTATACATTTTAGGAAGTTTAAGGAATTAGAGTAGGTAGCAAGTTAAAAAAATAAAGGACTAAAAAGCTGAAAATAAACAAGGACTAAAAGAAAAACTGGAAATCTAATAAGTCCCCCATCTCTGCCTATAAAAAGGCATTCCCTTGCCTTGAGAAACAAGTTTTCAGCCTCAAAAAATCCCCCCCAAAAGCTCTCTCGAATTTTCAGATCTAGTTTTGAAATTCACACATCCAAAAATCCAAAAACAATAGAAAATCTAATAGAAAAAAAAAACAGTACTGTTCCATTGATTCCTGAAGTTTAATCTCAAGTTTGTGGTTGATTAGTTTCCCTTAGCTCACATTCAAATAGCTGAAGTTCAGAGGTCATTTGGAATAATTTCGAGTAGATTCAGGGTGTTTTAGTTGAGTTTTGGTCTACTGAAGTATTCTGGTGTGTTTTTGAGTATATCTGGGTGTATTCAAGTGGTTGTGGTTGATTTCCTAATTCTGCTTTGATCTTAAACTCTTCCTGAGCTGTTATCTGGATTGTTGAGTGTTCAGCTGAGCTGTTACCTGAATTCTGCTGATTTCCTCTTCTTCTTCTTGTATTTGTACACACTTGAGACTGATCTGATGTAACTGTTGAGTTGAAACGCTGAAATGAATTGTTCCTCCTGAAACATGTGTATTCGCTGTCATAGTAGAATAGATGATATATGATTTGTATTTGTTTAGGCTTGTTTTAGATTTATGAGTACATTGTACAACTGGTTGAAAATTGGATTGTTTAATTTGGACTGTGAACGATTTGGACTGTTAAACATTGAACTTGAATTCATTCCGTCCTAACCAGTAGCTTCAATGAAGTGTAGTTGGACTTCTATGATAGCTGTAGTTTAGAATTAGAAGCTGAGTCAAAAATTAATATACAGATTCCCGTGCATGTTAAGTCCTGGTGTAATAAACAGTTTTAGTAATTACCTCAACAATTCAGTTCTAGAATCACGAACTCCTTGAGTGAATAATGTTAGTTTGAATCAGTTTAAAATAGTTAGTTTGTTCTGAATTGAGATCGTTAACTTGTTCATGCATAGTGTTAAAAAAAGTCACATAATCAAGTTGCTTCTATTGTTAAATCCAGTTCGATTTTCGCCTTTACCAACCAATAAATATCTGAGCCTAGAATTGGAATTAAAATTGATTGAAAGTGAGATCAGTGTTAATTTAGTAAGTACGAATAAAATCTGTACGATTGCAAGCATGAAGCTAGTTAATTTCCCTTTCTTGGGCCTACAACATAGTGGGACATGAGCATTGCAAATCTGAATCATTGTTGCATTTAGATCATTTAGTGATATTATTTTGTTTGAAGTCGTTGCTGGACAGAACAATTTTCAGAAGTGCAACATTGTTGTCGGGCTCGTTTGGAGTAAGCCCAAATGCTAGGCTTCCTCCCATTTGGCTCCGTTTGTACCTGGGCCAAAGCCTGCTATTGGTTGAATGAATACAAGTTTATGGACCCAAGTGTAACAATTATTAAAAAATAATAATTAGTTAGGGCTTTCTTTTTTTATTATTAGAGACAAAAATGAGTAGAGAACTATAGCTTGCTCTAGGTTTATCCTTTTAAAATAAAATGAGACGAGCCTCGCCAAATAAAAATATAAAATTGCGGGGCCCTCAATAAATGATTGATTACAAAATACTTAGAAACTCGGGAGCATTGTTTAGCGAATTTCACGGTCTTCCTCAAAGATAATAAATGCGTAGTTGCTTTAAGCGCTTATTTTAATAATATTACCTTCCTTAATACGGATGCACATTTATGTGACCCAAATCTTAATCTCAACGAAGTCAAAATTTGTCAAAAACCACGGGTGCACTGGTGCGACGTGGTTCGAGATGCATTTTCACGACGTTGCAATTCTTATAAAAATAAATAATAATAATAATAATAATAATAATAATAATAATAATAATAATAATAATAATAATAATAATAATAATAATAATAATAATAATAATAAAAGTGGGTTACCAATAAAGGGCACATAGGTTAAAACATGTTTTGAAATCAGATAAAATCATGTACAACAGTTGAGCGACCGTGCTAGAACCACGGAATCCGGAAATGCCTAACACCTTCTTCCGGGTTAACAAAATTCCTTACTCGAATTTCTGATTCGCGGACTATTAACAGAGTTATAATTTCCTCGGTTCGGGATTCAACCGGTGACTTGGGACACCATTAATCTCCCAAGTGGCGACTCTGAATTTTAATAACAAATCCCATTTCGATTGTCCTTTAAGTGGAAAAACTCCTTATTATACCCTTTCGGGGTGTAGCGGAAAAAGGAGGTGTGACAACCTTTTGTTGGGGCGACCATGGATTCATGCCGCTAAGGCAGTTCCATCTATTCTGCATCAAATGGTTAAGTTTGAATGGGACTGAAAAGAGATTGTGGTTCATGGCGAGGATAATCGTCCCTCGTAGAGCGACACCATTATACCATTTATTGAAGTAGAGGATGGCCGGGCCATTGATATACCAAGTTTGTGACACAGTACTGGTCGAAAAAATTCCGAAGGGGAAGTACATTCCAAATACAAAGATAACCTCCGCATCTGTCATGGTAGCCTGTGAAATGTTAGGAAATGGCTTCGTGCCCGGAAAAGGTTTGGGTTCATATCTTCAAGGCATTATACAGCTAGTATCCCTACCAGAGAATGTGGGAACCTTCGGTTTGGGATTCAAGCCTATAATTGGAGGCATCCAAAGAGCCAAAAAGTTGAAACAGAAGGAATGGGTCCTTCCAAAGCCAGTCCCGCATCTCTCCAGATCTTTTGTCAAGTCTGGTACCAGAAGACGTCCAACAACAATAATTCCAGGTTCTATGGTCATCCCTGATAAAGAGTTGATAGAGAAGTTCGAGAATTTATTCAATGAGGTGAACATGACAGAAAGTGGAGAAGGTCCTAGTGACGCCGAAGTGCAATTTGTGGGACCAAAGACAAAGCTCAATAATTGGAGGGCTACTCCTCTCCCTACTCGGAAGGAGTCGTAGTCTGCTTTGATTTTCCTTTAAGTTTGTATGGATTATTCTAGGGTTGGAATCCAAATTTTATTTTTCAGTCTGTCTTGAGTGTGCAAACCTTGTTATCTTTCATCTTCCAATGAAATGCAATTTCCTTTCTTCTTTATTCCTGCTAAATTTTATTTTGTTTTCTTCTTTTCTTTTCTGTACAGTTCTTTTTACGCTGGTTCCAATGACATGGCATGTATGAGGAACCCTCAGCCCAATCTAAAAAATCAATCTGATTCTGAGATAATAGTTCAAGAGGTAGATTGTGATTACGAGTTAGAATTTGACGAAGATGAGGCTTTCGAAGAGATTAGTAAAGAATTAATTCATTTTGAGGAAAAACCTAAACCCAATTTGAATGATACAGAAGCCATCAATTTAGGGGACGCAGATATTATCAGAGAAACTAAAATAAGCGTCCATCTTGAACCAAAGACTCAGGAAGAATTAATAGAAACACTCATGGAATACAAAGATGTTTTCGCATAGTCGTATGAAGACATGCCGGGTTTAAGCACTGATTTAGCAGTTCACAAATTGCCCACTGATCCGACATTCCCTCCTGTCAAGCAAAAATTGAGAAAGTTCAAACCTGATATGAGTGTAAATACTAAGGAGGAAATCACCAAACAACTGGATGCCAAGGTGATTCGAGTCACTCCATATCCTTTTTGTCTAGCTAATATTGTGCCAGTACCAAAGAAGGACGGCAAAATCAGGGTATGCGTTGATTACCGCAATCTTAACAAAGCAAGCCCAAAGGATAGCTTCCCATTATCCAATATCCACATTTTGATCGAAAATTGTGCCAAGCGTGAAATCGGGTCTTTTGTGGATTGTTATGCCAGGTATCATCAGATTCTGATGGATGAAGAAGATGCAGAGAAAACGACATTCATCACACCATGGGGAACTTATTGATACCGGGTAATGCCATTTGGTTTGAAAAACACTGGGGCAACATACATGAGAGCAATGACCACTGTGTTTCACGATATGATACACAAGGAAATTGAGGTGTACGTGGATGATGTGATCATTAAGTCAAAGCGGCAGGCCGACCACATCGGGGATCTGAGGAAGTTCTTTCAGAGACTTCACAGGTACAACCTTAAACTTAACCCTGCCAAGTGTGCATTTTGTGTTCCATCAGGAAAACTGTTGGGATTTATATTTAGTTGGCGAGGCATTGAGTTGGATCCATAAAAGATCAAAGCCATCCAAGAATTACCACCTCCAAGGAACAAGACTGAGGTAATGTGTTTATTGGGGAGATTGAATTGCATCAGTAGGTTTATTGCTCAGCTTACGACAACTTGTAAGCCCATTTTCAAGTTGCTGAAGAAGGATGCCGCGGTCAAATGGACTGACTGATGAGTGTCAAGGAGCATTTGATAAGATAAAAGGATACTTGTCGAATCCACATGTGTTAGTCCCAACAGAAACATGCAGACCTTTGATTCTTTATTTGACAGTCCTGGAAAATTTATTTGGCTGTGTACTGGGGCAGCATGACATCACTGGCAGGAGGGAACATGCGATCTACTATCTTAGCAAGAAATTCAAGGTCTATGAGGTTAAGTACACTCACCTGGAGAGGACGTGTTGCACCCTAACTTGGGTAGCACAAAAGTGGAAACATTATCTGTCGTCATATACTACTTACCTTATCTCATGGTTGGATCCATTAAAGTATATCTTTCAAAAGCCTATGCCCACAGGGAGACTTGCAAAGTGGCAGATTTTACTCACGAAGTTCGACATCGTCTGCGTGACGAGGACTGCAATGAAAGCACAAGCATTGGCTAATCATTTGGCCGCGAACCCGATCGATGAAAAGTACGAGCCATTGAGGACTTATTTTCTTGATGAAGAAGTGATGCATATTGATGAACTGGAACTAACAGAAAAACTAGGTCGGAAACTTTTCTTCGATGGAGCTGCGAACATGAAAGGAGTTGAGATAGGGGCTATGCTTATTTTTGAAACAGGACATCACTATCCTGTTACGGCTCAGATTCATTTCTATTGTACCAACAATATGGCTAAGTACAAGGCGTGAATTTTGGGTTTAAGGCTAGCTGCAGACATGGATGTCCAGGAAGTTTTGGTCTTGGGGGACTCGGACCTCCTAGTACATCAAATTCAAGGAGAATGGGAAACACAGGATTTGAAACTCATACCTTACCGACAATGTTTGCATGATTTTTGTCAGCGGTTTCGATCAGTGGAGTTCAGGCATATCCCAAGGGTCCATAATGAGGTTGCCGATGCGTTAGCTACTTTGGCATCAATGCTACATCATCCAAACAAAGCTTATGTTGATCCTTTACATATTCAAGTCCGCGATCAGCATGCTTACTGTAACGTGGTAGAAGAAGAACTCGATGGAGAACCATGGTTCCATGATATCAAGGAGTACCTCAGAATGGGGATATACCCGGTACAAGCCAGAGGAGATCAAAAGAGAACAGTTCGACAGTTGGCGAGTGGATTTTTCCTAAGTGGAGGAGTTTTATACAAAAGAACACCGGACCTTGAATTGCTAAGATGCATAGATGCTAGACAAGCCATGACAGTCATGATAGAGGTACATTTTGGAGTTTGTGGACTGCATATGAATGGATATGTGTTGGCGAAGAATATCCTTCGAGCAGGGTATTATTGGCTCACTATGGAGCGGGACTGTATCAGCTTTTTGCGTAAATGTCATCAATTCAGATACATGGGGATTTGATTCATTCTCCACCATCAAAATTTCACACAATGTCGGTACCATGGCCCTTCGTTGCTTGGGGCATGGATGTCATTGGACCAATTGAACCAGCAGCATCCAACGGGCACAGGTTCATTCTGATGACTATTGATTATTTCACCAAATGGGTTGAGGCTAAAACTTTCAAGTCTGTAACCAAGAAGGCAGTGGTTGATTTTGTTCACTCAAATATCATTTGTCGATTTGGCATCCCAAAGGTAATCATCATAGATAATGGTGCTAATCTTAACCGCAATTTGATGAAGGAAGTATGTCAACAGTTTAAGATTACATATCGCAATTCTACTCCATATCGTCCCAAGGCGAATGGAGCAGTCGAGGCAGCCAACATGAACATAAAGAAGATATTGAGGAAAATGGTAGAAGGTTCCAGGCAATGGCATGAAAAATTACCATTTGCCCTTTCGGGTTATCGCACTACTGTTCGTACTTCAGTAGGTGCAACTCCTTACTTGTTGGTATATGGTACTGAAGCAGTAATACCCATGGAAGTCATAATCCCGTCCCTTCGGATTGTCGCTGAGGTTGAGATTGATGATGACGAGTGGGTCAAAACCCGGTTGGAGCAATTGAGTTTGATTGATGAGAAAAGATTGGCAGCGGTGTGTCATGGTCAATTATATCAAAAGAGAATGGCAAGAGCATACAACAAAAAGGTGCGTCCCCGGAAGTTTTAAGTGGGTCAGCAAGTGTTGAAACGTATCCTTCCAAATCAGGCCGAAGTGAAAGGCAAGTTCGCCCCAAATTGGCAAGGGCCGTTCATTGTGACAAGAGTGTTATCCAATGGTGCTTTATATATAACAAACATCGAAGGCAAATGTGTAGATATGGCCATTAACTCTGGTGCAGTCAAAAGATACTATGTATGATTTTTATTGGTTTATTGTGATTGTTTTGTATTTGGCATTATTTCGAAGACTGAAATGATGAAGGCAATTTGTTCTGCTATCCAAACACTTTACCCTTTGTTTCCCCCTTTTGAGCCTTATCCATTTTTATTTCATACCCCTCTTTTGGAATCAACAACGAAAAAAAAAAGAAAAAATATATAATAATAAGTGAAAAGAAAAACTGTAACAACAAGGAAAATCGGGTGAACTACGTTTGACCTAATTTCTTTTAAGGATACGTAGGCAGCTTCACGGCTCGGTCATAGTGAAACAAAAATCGAAAGATCCCCAAGCAAGAAAACTGGGGCAGAAGTTGTGTTTGTAATACGAAATTTTGTTCCAAAAGTTGTAATCCTAACCCGTCGAATTTGGTTTGAACTTTTTGATACCCTTTTATTTCCATACTTATCCAAGAACCCATAGTAATGTCCAAAGAAAGACCTCCCGATCAGTCTTCGAGAAGTGCCAAGCCAAGCAAGAAGAGATGATTCATACCGGGGGCAACACTCCGGTTTAAGAAAAAATAAAAAATAAGAGAGTCTTATTGGTAAAAACCCGCCAGGGCACTGTAAGGCGGCGGAAGCTAAGAGAAATTGGAAAATGAGAGAGTCTTATTGGTGAAAACCTTCACAGGCACCATAAGACGATAAGGAATTGAGAAAGAGACAAATGAGATAAGGTTGACGGCAAAAGATCCGTCAAGGCATCAAGCTGAACAAGGATGATGAGTCAACAAAAAGAGTTGGGTTGTGAAAAACTTTGAGGCACAAAAGCAAGAAATTGATTGATTCAATAGGCTGGGTTGATTAATCCGAAATGCACAACATGATCATTGGGATCGGTTAACCCATTCAGATAAGTCCTTTCCTTTTCTCAAACAAATCTTCCAAAGAAAGATTTTCTTCTTTATTTTCATCTTTTGGAACCATCGTATTTCATTTCTTTTGGCTAAGACTTTTTCAATAACAGTTTGTTTTCAACAAATGAGAAGGATTTTCAGAGTTTACTGCCAGATTCCAATAGGGTGCAAAACAAAGTATGGCTAGGATCAACCGGAGATAAGGTGATAGGACGTAAAAGGCGTCATTGATAAACCAAATGATGGAATGATGAAGATTCCGTGAAGTATGGGATCGGATAAGAAGTCCAAAAAGGGGAAGGCAACAGTTGGAAAGTTTCAGATAAGAAGGTTAGAAGTGAGAAGTCACAGTTAGAAAGTTTGTGGATAAGGAAGTAGTCGGAAGGTCGGAAATTCTCGACCAGGTTCAAGCAGTCAGACAAAACAGAGTATGGAAAGGAGAAAGGGGAAAACCATCCCCCAGCAAGAGTATCACAACCAATCGACACATTTTAAACTGACAAAATTTTCTTTGATTTGAAAAAGGAATGGAAAAATGTTGTTGATATTGGAGAAACATGCCGCAAGGAAGAGTAAGTACCAGACATGTTTGATTAACTAAAGCTTTCAGGACCCTCCTGGAAAATGGGACTTGTTTTGAAAATAAGCACAGAAGCAGAATTTAACACAAATTCACCCAAAGAAATACCATATTTTCCCACCTTTTTACCCCAATCTAAAGTGGGAAGCTTTCAGGACCCTTCTGGATAATGGGACCAAGCTTTAAGATTTCCGGTAGTAATAGGAATTAGGATAAGAAATGTTGTAAGGAAGTTTAATTCAGACATAAAAGTTGACACTCGTAAGGGAATATCTGATTAGATGTTTTTAGGACCCTTATAGATAATGGGATATAGCATTAGGATTATCTTGAAAAAAAAGAAGAAAAAAATAGAAGAGAGAAAGGAAAAACAAGAGGTTCAGTAGTAAGAAAATATAATGAAGTTTTAAAACATGTAATTTACCAGAAGTTTTCAGGACCCACTTAGATAATGGAACATAGCTTTTAAATTGTTAAAAGATCATTATTAACAAGATTCAATTGACACTCACAGATGTACTCAATGATCAAACTGGGGCAGAAAATTTTTCTTTGTTTTTATCTGTTTTGAAGTCAGGCGTCCACCTGGAGAATAAGGAACAAAAGTTAAAGTTTTGGAAGTCAGGCGTCCACCTGAAAAAACAAGGAACGATAGTTGAAGATTTTGGAAGTCAGGCGTCCATCTGAAAAATAAGGAACGATAGTTTAGGATTTTGGAAATCAGGCGTCAACTTGGAGAACAAAGAACGATAGTTCGAGATTTTGGAAGTCAGGCGTCCACCTGAAAAACAAGAAAGAATAAGTTGAAATTAGGAAAGTGAGGCATCCACCTGGAGAACAAGGAACGATAGTTGAAGATTTTGGAAGTCAGGCATCCACCTGGAGAACAAGGAAGAATAGTTGAAATTTTGGAATTCAAGCTTCCACCTGAAGAACAAGGAAAAGCAGTGACAGATTCAAGAAGTCAGGAGCCCACCTGTAGAACAAGGGAGTACAATTCGAGTTTCAGTTTTCAAAGTTTTATTAATATTTGGTAAAATGATATGCGCCCAGCTACCAAACAGGGGCAGATTTTTTTTTTTGTTTTGTTTATTTTGAAGTTAGGAGCCCGCCTGGAGATCAGGGAATACAATTGAAGTGTTGGAAGTCAGGAGCCCGCCTGGAGAGCAGGGAATACAATTCAAGTTTTGAAGTCAGGAGCCCGCCTGGATAGCAAAGGAATACATTCAAGTTTTGAAGTCAGGAGCCCACCTGGATAGTAGAGGAATAAATTCAAGTTTTGAAGTCAGGAGCCCGCCTGGATGGCAAAGGAATACATTCAAGTTTTAAAGTGAGGAGCCCGCCTGGATAGCAGAAGAATACATTCAAGTTTTGAAGTCAGGAGCCCGTCTGGAGAGCAAGGGAAGACAACAATGATCAGAGAAAGACGTTTAAAGGATCAGCAATCAGGTACCCACCAGAAGAAAGGGGAGAACATCTCAAGAATTCGGTGCAAGACAGCAACAGAGGAATTGCTATAAGAAAATGCAAGTCAACAAGGAAACACCGGTCGCAGAGCAAGTGTCAGAATAAGACTTTGTAATTCATAGACCATAACTTAGTCTAGCTTCTTGATTTTTCTTTTAGCATGCTGTAATAAGGAGGTCAACATTCAGTAGCAGCAGCAACAACAGTTAAAGCACAGCTTCATGGTAGTCCCAGCTAGCAAAACTCCCGAACTACATTGACCTGATTCATTTATAGCCAAGGATATGTAGGAAACCTTTGAAGCAGAGGTTCGGTCAAATCTTTCAAAAATGCTTCTCACGGAGTATTCAAACGTGCAAAAATCGCTCTTATCTGCTCACTTTGTCTTTGCACAAAAACTCTTCATGTTTACAGGCAAAGAGGGGCAGTTGTGAGCACGTGATTTTTGCCCTATGTGAATTACTCCCACAAAATCAAAACAAAATAATTATTTTTCATTGTTTGCAATCTTGTAAAATTTTATGGCATTTTTCCATCAACTGTTTGCATATTTAATTTTATTAATACCCCAAAAAATACTAAAAAAAATATTACGATTGCATTTAGGGTTTAATTAGACATTTTGGAATTAATAAATAATTTAGGTATCTAAAAAAATGAAAAATTTAAAAAAATATGTATTTTTACATTTTAGTGTTTAATGTCCAAATTGTGTGTTTGGTATTTAATTATTTTGTGATAATTACTACCTAGAGTTAATTAGTATTTTTGAGATAGTTTGGATAATGATTAATTTAAGTTTATATTTTATTTTAATTAAAATTTTAGAAAGTAAAAAGAAAAGGAAAATAATTAGAGGAAAAACGGACGTTGGATCAATTTGGTTTAGCCCAAAACAAAATCCACCCCAAACCCTTGAAACCCAAAACAGCCCAAAACCGTTCCCCCAATCCGGTCCGTCTCCAGCCTCAACCAAACGACGCTGCTTCAGGCGTCTCAATATGGACCGTTGAATCCATGTGATCAAACGGTCCAAGATTTTTCCCCATCACCCGTATAAACCCACCCCGACCCGTCTACCCATGCCAGATCCAAAACTAATTAAAACAACACCGTTTTGCCCCCATGATTAATCTGAACCATCGATTCCCATTGATCCAAAGGCTTGTGTTAATCAACGTATTTTAATATACCTAAATCCCTCAACCCCTCCCCCCAAGCCCAACCGGTCCCATTTCACACTCCCCAGCCCTGTTACTCGTCTCTTCAGAGATGAAATATAACGCCACCTAGCACCACCACCCACTGAAGATCTCCCACGGTGGCGGGCAACCATCAAACAGTCCCAAAATTACACCGTAAACTCCTCTCACCCTCCCCATTCCAAATTTATAACCCGCTACCCTCTAATAACAACATAACCCTTCGAATATTGAATCAAAACCATAAACCCTAGCGCCGCCACAAGATTATCCGGTGGCGGCACCACTTCAGACAGGCCCCAAATCAACACCCCATAACCACTAGGACCCCTTCTTCCCAAATCCTTACTCGTCGAATCTTAAATTAGAGACGAGTCCTAAAATGTCAAAACCCTAAAACGGACGAATTGGACGACGATTAAGACCGAAATGGGTCTTGTTCATTTGTTTTCGTCTGAGAACACATGATTGAGACCCCTTTCGGTCAAAATCAAGGGGTTGAAGAAGAATTTCAAAGCCTGGACAATGTGTAGGTATTTCCGTTCCCTTTTCTTTCATTTCTTTATATTTTGTTTTCTTTTCCACGTCTCTTTCATGTTTTTTCTCATTCTTCTTGTTCTGCTTCATTTTACCAATAGTGAAAATGCTTAGCATGACCAGGTTAGTATTTTGTTGCAGGCTTAAGGTCAATTCTGCTTTGATTGATTCTATTATTTTTGTTTGTGTTTAAATCATAAGTGTCGAGTTAATAGTCAGCAAGGTTCAAATTAGCCATATATTTTACTGCAATTAGGTTGGTAGGACTTGGGGTCAGTACTTGAGTTTGAATATGCATTTGAATTGGTTTAAAATCAGGTTGCTAATATTGCTGAAAAGTTCCATGGTAGGTCTTTACAATAGATTAACTCTTTATGGTTTAAAATGATTCAATGGTTGTTTCTGGTTTTTCAAATCACCTGAAGGTACCAGTCATTGTTTTTGTTGTTGTTTGTAAGAAATCAGGACTTAAAAGATGTAAATAACAGGTTGGTCTATTGAAGGTAATAACAAGAGTTTCAGGGGGTAGTTTGGGGAATCGGGACCCTCAGTAATTAAAATTAAGTCTGCTAACAGAGGGGTAATGATGCAATACTGAACTAATAAAAGGAAAAGGAATGAATTAAAAATAAAAAGGGGATTACTAGTGGATTGACACCTTGTTAAATGCCTTTTAGGAGCTAGAAAGTAGATAACATGGGGGTAATAATAAAAGGATTAGAGGTACAAGTAAAAAGGAAAGAAAAAAGGCTGGAAATGGATAAGGGCTGAGGTATAAATAAAGAGGTCTAGGCTGATAGAAAGGGGGGAACTGAAGAGATAGACCTTAGAGAGAGCTAAGAAAAAGGGAGATTGGAAATACATATTGAGAGAGAGTTTAAGAAAGGTGAAGAACATCAAAAGGGGCTGAATTAAAGAAGCATTGTCCTGTTGTAATTTACATTTTTTGAACCTGGAAATGCTATTTTCATTGCTGGTTTGAGCTGATTCCACTGTTACATTGGTTCTACTGGTGTTTTGTGTTGTTACTTGGCTGTTGATCTCACTTCTGTTACTTTTTTTCATTTTCAGGTATCTACTTTGAGTCTCAATGATTGAAATGAATCTGAAGATTGAAATGAAAAGCTTAAGTTGAAGCATGACATCTTTATACTTATTTGATTTTAAAAGTCTGGCCTTGATTTATGTTTGAAATCTGTTTGTTATCTTAATGGATTAAATTCTGGTTTAGGTAAGTGAGTGTTGTTAGTGTGTTAAAGCATAAAGTTATCGTGAAATTGGGGTCACACTCTGGCCGACTGAATTAGTAGTTAGATTCTAGTATTGTATAAGTTGAACTTGGGTATAATTCTGAATTGTTTATGGAAGTTTGGTCAAGCACTAGGTTCAGTCAAGTTTAGTTACATTTTATATTCTCATTAATTTGAGTTTGAATAGAAATTTCTGTCTGCAGTTAAATATCAGTTATCAGAGTTCTTTGCTGGGAATCTTATTAAGTTAGTCAAGTTATTTCACATGTTGAAGTTAAACCTCATTCGAGTTTAAAGGGTTACTGAGTGAGCTGTAATAGGTGTTTGCACGCAAAATTCAGAAAACCCCTATAGCACTATAGAACATTTCCCGAATTCAAGCTGTTTCATTGAAGTTTTTTTTGGAATTTGAATTAATAAGGTGTGTCGATAAATATTCATGGTATTATTGGATGTTGAATGATCGGAATAAGTCAATATCATGTGTTTTTTCTTAGATTAAAGTATTAGAATTCGAACTTGCAATTACTACTGTTAGTAAAATGTAGAAGTTTTTCTCCCTTTTGTTAATCATGTACAACTGGAGTTCTTGATTGCCTTTGAATCGCTACTGGACGCCTATAACTAGTTATCGATAATTTACAACAATTCCAAAGTTACTTGCACGTGAACTAGTCTCACTCTTGGGCTCATTGTGAATTCACTAGCAACCCCAAATGTTGTTCATGCATAGTGGGGATTCGGTGTTGGGTTTTGACCTAGCAGTGGCAGGGTCCCTAATGTGGGCTTGTTTTTTTGGCCCAATTCTGTAGGCTGCCGTGAATTAAAGCCTAGCCACTTCTTTGGTCGGGCTGCCGCCCCTTTTGTGTTGGCCCAAGTATTTTATGTAATGAATTAGTTTTGCCTCTTGTAAGCCGTCTTAGTTAATTAAAAAAATGTTTAATTGCACTTAGCGTTAAGTATTCATACTATTAACTCATTGAAGTACGCCATATTAAAGAATGTAAATAGTTTATGGCCCTCTGAGCTTTTAGTTTGAATTTTCCTTTAAATTGGAATTGAGGTGCGCCATGCCAAACAAAAATGATAATTGCATGGACCTCACTTTTTTTAATATTGAATTGATCCTTAGATTCCGAGGCATGCCATTTAGCAAATTTCATGGCCCTCGCAAAGTGCAAACGCGTAGTTTCTTTAGGCACGTGTTTAATAATATTACTTTCTTAAATTCGGGTGTGCATTTATGTGATCCAAATCAAAATCTCAACGATGTTAAAATATGTCAAAAAACCAAGGGTGCATTTATGTGACATGGTTCGAGACGTGTTTTGATGACATTGTAATTCTCTTAAAAATGAATAAAAGCAGTTAAAGTTAAAATTTGCACATAGGTTCATAATTGTAAAAATTAGAAGATTTAAGGCGAACATGACAGTTGAGCGATCGTTCTAGAATCACGGAACATGGGAATGCCTAACACCTTCTCCCAGATTAACATAATTCCTTACTCGGATAACTGTTTCGCGGATTGTTAAACAGAATCAATCTTTTCCTCGATTCGGGATTTAATCTTTTCCTTGAATCGGGATTTCTGGTTCGCGGATTGTTCGAGACGACCCGCAGATACTGTAGTTCCCTCCAGTATTTTCTTATTATTATTTTCTTGTCCACTGTATTTCAGACATATGTTGTATTTTATTCTCCATATCGATAGTTGCTCATGCACTTGTGACACCGAGTTTCTGGGATGGTTTCAAAGGAATTGTACTAATTATTGATTGTTTAATTTGAATTGAAGTAATGATTGTTTTTAATTATGAAAATAAAATGTAAGGAGAAATCTTGGATTTTCAAAAGTATTAAAAGAGGATTAATTGATAATTTAGTTGGGTTGCCTAACAGAGGTGCCCGGCGCCACCACGGCCCTTAGTGGATTTTGGATCGTGACATAAAGCATGAACAAGGCTAAATAATAAACTTCGAACCATAAACAAGCACTAAATCAAATACCCATAAGGTTTACACACTAGGGTTGGGTAACATCCCTAGTAAAAGTCTAGCTACTCATGCTTGAAATTGAAGAAATAGAAAAAATGATGCAAATTAAACTCATATTGTAAATTCAAAATAACAAAATCTATGATAAAATAACTCAAAAGATGAAAAACTACTAAAAGAAGTAAGGAGAAACGACTACTGTGGCTGTTGATGTCAAAAGTTGACCTAAAAAAGTGAAACTCTTCTATTTATACAAGGCTTGAATTTTTTTTTTTCAAAGGTTCTGCGGCCACACAATTCCATGTGTTGTCCGCACTTTGCTTCAACCTGATAGGATTAGAAACTTGCGGTCGTATAATTTTGAACTGCGGCTGCACTTCTCACTTTCTGCGGTTCGCACATTACTGGGTGCGACCTCACATTACTCTTCTTCAAACCATACGATTGTTACTGCGATCGCACAATAATTTTGTGGTCCGCACTTTTGTTGAACTTGAGATGCAGGTTCTTTGAACTTTTTCTCTTGCCTAGTTTCTGCGGCCGCAAATTGCGCTTGTCTCTGATAGGTGTTTCTTCACAATCTGCGGCCACAAATGATAATCTTCGGTCTTCACTTTTGTGCTTCTGTGCCTGTTTTTGTCCTTAAGTTCAGATCGCTCCTTCTTGAGTTGGATTTTATTTTGGGGGCTCATTTTCCAATATTCTTTAATTAAGCATATTTCATCAGTTTTTGGGAAAACTTTGGACTAAAACGAAAGCTAAAAGGCGCTAACAAGTAGTCAAAATCCTCACTTATCAACTCCCCCAAACTTAAGCTTTTGCTTGTCCTCAAGCAAATAAGGTAATTTTTACCTCCACAAGTTAAGAGCTATTCCTACTAATTAAAGATGCATCAATCACACATCAATTGGGACCAACAATTACCTACAACACTTACGAATTATCAACAAAGCAACGAGTTGAACTTTTAAGCACAAATAGTTTGAATGCGACACTTGAACATCAAGAGTTGACTTTATTCATCAAAGACACTCACTCTTTCATGTCAGTCATAATGGATCCCAAACTCCTCCTCCTCTATTCTCCGTTAGCATATCTCACTTATGAATGTAGCACTCAATTCAAAGATTTGTGAAAGGTTCGCTCATCTCTCTCAAAAGAATTTTTCAAGTATGGCTCTAAGTACCATAGGATTGCCCCTCATGTAGATCACAACTAAAGTAAGCTCACTCAGATTGAAATCACGCAGGGCTTTTTCGGAATGGAATGAAGGCTTTTGGAATAAGGTTGGATATGTTATGATTGGATGGGTTCATCTTTCCTTAAGCACTCTATTTTCTCTTATCAACTCATGCTTTGCGAACTCTTTAAGGCATTTTTTTTCCTTATGGGAACTAGAGAGACATAGCATCACTCTTTCTTGGTCATGATATTCATTTTCTCCTTCTTCGCTTTCTCCATGCTTTGCATCATTACTTTTCTTTTAATCCCCTACAACTCTTCAACTTATTCACTTTCATTTTGTATTTTTCTTTTTGTTCTTTGTTTATTTTTTTTCTTGCCTTTCCTTCTCTTCAGTTCTTTTCTCTTTTTGTTCCTTGATACCTTTTTTAAATTCCTTGTCTCTCCCCTAAACTTATGATTTTAGCCAATTATTTCACAAGAGTGTTAAGAAAAGCTCGGGTGCCAAGAGAGGGTCACAACAAAATGGGTAAAGGCATGTAACATGGTTATCAAATGAGGAAGGATTTAAGCTCAAATGGGTTGACTAGGGATAACAACATTGGTGGGCCATGTAAAATTTCAAGCGGGTCAAGAGAGCCTACAATCACATCTCAAGCCAAGAAAAACTTAAAATTTCGCCTCGAAACACAATCAGAGAAAGTTCTAGACCATTTGCACGAGTACTTGGACTTGCAATAACACATCTCACCTGTCACACAAGATTGTTAAAGAGGATAGATTCGAGGGCCTATAACGATCATATTCAAGATTGAAAATCAATATGGTTCGACTAAACCACTCGATGATTGCTTAAGTCAACACAAGAGTCAGAAGGTCACTAACTAGAGCTATTTCTTTCCAAAAAGCTTGTTTTTAATCATAAGCACGTAGTTGAGTGTATTGGTACCAAGTGAAGCATGTTTGACTCTTCGAGCTTGACTCAATTAGGTCTTTTTATTCATTATTATTATTATTCTTACCTAAACACCAAAAACGGACTCAATCCCTTAAGAAGGTTGTCACGCCATCCATCGTTGGGAAGAGTCAACCGGTTCACACAAAAACTACATTTGAAAGAACCGTGGCATTAAGAAAACCAAAGGCTTATTGTCCATTCAAACACAAAAAGAAGCTACTAGATTAAGAAGAAGCTATCAGATTAAGTAAGAAGCTACTAAATTAAACATTGACTAATAAGAAAACAGAATAAAGAAGCTACAAAGCAAACTACTGAAAACATAATGAATATACATAATGAGAGAGGAAAAGAGAGAATATAGTCATTAAGAGAGAGAGAGAGAGAGAGAGGAAAGAATATATACATGACAAAGAAAAAGAAAAAAATATTGTTTAGATATTACAAACCAAATGTCTAGAAATCATCCAAATACCAAATTAAATCCCACCCCCACCCCGAATAAAAATAAGCATTATCCCTAATGCTTAACAAAATAAGAATGAAGAAGGGTAAGAGTGAAGAGGACTCCCTGTGTGGTCTTGGACATCTTCGTATCCATACCAGTGTCGCCGCCCTCAATCTCCTCTAATTGGATCTCATCATCCTCGGCTCTGGGAGTAACTGGGTGGGTGAA
This sequence comes from Nicotiana glauca, assembly GCA_026770625.1. NCBI lineage: Eukaryota > Viridiplantae > Streptophyta > Magnoliopsida > Solanales > Solanaceae > Nicotiana > Nicotiana glauca. The sequence continues at coordinate 95,157 of MU715305.1, forward strand.
CATCTAGCGTACCGTCTCAGTAGTGTCGGCAACATGGTCTAGCTCCTCAAACTGGCCAGCTGGTGCCACTGGAGATGATGGTGCTGCTGGATCTATCTCCATCAACATATCAAATGGATGATCACCAACTGTTGCTATCATGGTCACCTCTCTCCTCAGCCTGTCAACTGATTTCTTGGATGCCTAGGATTTATTCATATTCTTTATGTGCTTCCCAAGCTCCTCAATCACTACTCCATGTGTTACTAAGGTGTTCATGATGGTGGTCTGGTTCTCCAAGATCTTCTTCAATATATCCTCCACTGTCAGAGGAATCTAGGGTACAGGAATGGATGATTGAACTGTAACAGTACTGGATATGTCAGACAACTTTGCAGTGGGTATCTGCATTCAACTGTTGAAGCTCGTCAGTGTCTGGGAGACTCGCATCACAGATAGTGGATGAGTGGGCATGAGCACCGGCTTTAAAGCCGTGGTGGAAGGCATTGATGCTAAAGGATCTGAAGAAGGAGGTGGAGGCATAGCTGCTACAATAGTAGAAGGCACTGCTAAAGTGGAAGGCCTATCTGCTGACTCTGTAGCTACCACTAAAGGCTTATCAGACTGGCATATGGTAGTAGTCGACTAACCCTTTTTGTTCAGGTTCCTCGGTTCCATCAGAGAATGCCAATGGAAAGAGTTCTTTTCCTATTGTGTCAAAATCCCTCGGTTCCACCCCCGTATATAGGTACTCAATGATAGTGTTGGGATACAGGTAGGAGGTTCACCTTGCCTGGATACCACAGACATGTTGGACGACATCATGACACCCACATTGATTGGGTACCCGGCCATGATAGAGTGCATTTGCACTGGCCGCCGAATAGGAAGATTTGTTTCATTCTTGCACGAGTCTAGTTTACTACATACGAAAGTTTGCCATCCCCTTGCCTCAAAGTTCAGGGTGTTCCTATGAATAGAAACCCCTGTTGTGATCCATAGTGGTGGTGGCCCCGGGGTTGCAAGAATCTCAGCTAGCCATGGGCGAGCTGCATCTCCCACAGCCAGATTTTCCAAGCACTGCACCGACTCAACATCCTCAAACCCCAAGTAGGCGTTCAAGGTGTTCTAGTCAAATCTCACCTTTAGGTTCCTCACTTTTGTGACTTTGGTCCCTTTCTTTATGTGCATCAAATTGGCATAGAAATCATGGACCAGATATATCTTGGCATCCACTACACTGTAGGTGAACTACATCCACCGCTTCCGCTCTCGGAACTATCTCAAAACTGCCGGATTATACTTGTCAAGATCTTTCAATTGGAATTGTCGCTCAAGAGTGAGCGATCTCACCGACCACCACTCTCGGAAGCTTGTGAAGGCAGCTAGACTGACGAACTGGTCCTCCCAGATTCTTTCTTCTTCGACCTCTTAAGGCCGATAACTATAGTATCTCCCCCTCAGCCATCATCCAAAATATTATCAACTAAATTCGATGGTGCCTCAGGGACAGGAGTAGAGAAAGGCTCCAAAGCCTGACTAGCACTCTCCGAACCCTCGGAGGTGCTTTGTGATGTGGAAGGCTCATCCCGGAGTTAAAATCTCCTCGGTGGCTTTGATTGAACAATCGACAGTTATTCTACCAAGTTGCCCTCCGATGCTTCCCTAAACGGGACATAAGAGCTTGATTCGGCTGGCTTTGCAGCTTTACCTCGGCCTGCTGTCGCCTTTTTGGATATAACTCTTTCAAGAGCGAGGGGTAAGGTACTCTTGACTCGGCCTTGGGAGGGTTCAACCCTTCCTTTTGATGTATCACCACGACCACGTGATCTAACCATTTTATACACCAAATAGCAGTAGGAGTCAGTTCTAGTTCAAGTGCAGATGAACAGAAAGTCAAAGAACAAAACATGTTGTAGGATGGGGAAGTGTGGTTTGCACAATTGCAAGTGCAGTCACAGGTTGGGTTGTGCGGACCACACAATATTAAAGTACGGCCGCAGAGATGAAACTGTGGTCCACACAATTTGAGTGTGATCGCACATCTGAAGTGCAATCCGCATAATTGTCAGTGCGGCCGCACTATGAGTACCTAAAGTAGCAACTCTTTGAAGACAGAGATATGCCTAATCAGCGACCGCACGCACTTTTCTGCGACCGCGATGAAATTTATGCGGTCCACACAATTTTTAGTATGGTTCGCACAATTTCGCCTCACCAAACGCTGTAAACTATTCTTCTGCAATTCCTTGTACAGCCACACTTTTCAAAATGAAATCGGGTAGATTCCATTAGGTTTTCGATTTTATGCACAAATTGGACATGTGATTTGATACGTTTCGGCACAAGACATAGAATTTGGAAATTTGGAAATCTATATTTTTGATTCGAGGTTTGATTCGCAGTTTCGGTGTTATTTGGCATGATATGCGGCCTTGACTAAATTCGTATCATATTTTGGGAAAAGTTGGTATATTTTTTTAAGGTCCCCTAGGGCCTCGGATGGATTTCGGATGGTTAACAGATCAAATTTTGGACTAAGGGAATGTTGAGGCAGCTGGTATTTGGTGTAACCACACCTGCGAGGTTTTGGCCGCAGGTGCAGAGCTGCCGAAGCGGCCAAGAGGGGGCGCAAAAGCGGTTCTGGCTGGGGAAGGCTGGGATCGCAAATGCGATCGAGTTTCGCAGAAGCGGGACATAACTTGCGCACATAGAGTTGCAGAAGCGTTGCAGGGGCCGCATATCCAAAGTTGGAAGGCCTGAAGGAACTGCAGAAGCGGTATTTTTGCCGCACCTGCGAAATCGCAGAAGCGATAATCAGATCATCGGTGCGGAATGTCACTGAGCAAAGAGATTTTTATAAGAATGGGTTTTGGATCATTTTCACTTGGTTGAGGCGATTTTGGAGAGATTCAAGGAGGGATTCTCATGAAGCAACACAAGGTAAGTGATTCCCACCTATTGGAATTAAACATGGAAATTTGTGGAAATTTGGGATTTTGGTAGAAAACCTAAAAATGGGTATTTTTGGATTTTAACCACGAAATTGGACGTGGAATTTGAAATAAGTTATATATTTGAGTTTTTAATGTTATGGGTAATGTTTATCTTCGAAAAATTTCAAAATTCGGGCACGTGGGCCCAAGGGTTGACGTTATTGACTTTTCAAGCGGAGTTGAGAATTGTTATGAATTGAGTTAAATGAGTATTGGAGTGTATTTTTATTAGTTTGCTGATTTGTTTGACTAGCTTTGGATCGTTTGGCTTAGGATTGAAGAGTTAGAGAGGCGTTAGAGCCGGTTATAAAACTTCGGAGCGAGGTAAGTCTCTTGTCTAACCCTGTGAGGGAAAAACTACCCAAGAGGTGATATTAACTGTTATGTGCTATTGATTATGGGTGCTACATACGTACGAGGTGACGAGAGTCGGTACCTAGCTAAAGCATATTTATGTTCGGATAGACTTAGGATTTTATCATGCAATATCTGAATTTTTTGTGCTTATTTCGTTGACTTAATTAATTGAAAATATGATTGAACTTGATTTAGAAATTTTATACATCTTAGGCCCAGCCTTAGCACTTGAATTTTTGGCAAGAAAAATTGAGAAACGGTAATGGTTTATTCACTTTGTGCTCTTGCACTATATGTAAGCACGCATCTTGTAATTCGATAAATTCCTTTCTTTCTTGTGGAGCAGACTGTACGCCTCAACAGTATATAGAGGTGCATCTCTGGTTCATTTCATTTGACCCTCGGCAGTGTACACACCACTCTAGATCGAGCCGAATGACCTTGGTAGAATCGTGCATTATCGCTGGTAGATCGAATATTCATAAGATAAACCTTCCACTAATGTCCGGTATTTTATGGTATTTCTTACTTAATTGGTATTGACACTTGCCACTTTTTTTCGTGAGATATTGAGGTAGGATACATGATCGAGAAACTTATGCTTTAAAGGAAATAATTGGAACATTATGAAATTTACTGATCACTCCCTATTATGGTGTAATTCATATTTGTTATGAATTATTGTTTTACCTATTTATTTAGATCTCTAGTAAATGTCGAAGTCGACACCTCATCACTACTCTAATGAGGTTAGGCTAGATACATATTGGGTACACGTTAATTATGTACTCATATTACACTTGCTGCATATTTTTGTGCAAGTATATATATACCTGGTCGTCTTTTGGGCGCGAGGCACGGATATTGCGGGGACTTACCGTGAGTTGCATTTCATGTTACTATCTGTAGCCTGTGGAGTCTCCATCAGGGTTATTTATGTTCTCCTGTCTAATTTGTATTCCAGACAGATGTTGTACTTTTATTATATTTCCTAGTTGATGCTCATGCACTGGTGACACCGGATTTTGGAGTTCCTTAAGGGTGGTTTATCACTGTAGTTTGTGTAAATATCATCGTTTACCCCGTAAACTCTATTTTTGTTATTTAATTGATGAAAATTATGATTTCAAAAATATTAAAATGAGTAATTGAATTAATCATTCACTGTTGGTTTTTCTGACAGTGGTGTTAGACACCATCGCGACCTTTAGTGGACTTTGGATCGTGACACCTACTTACTTAGTACCTGGCAAGTCTCTAGATATTTGTACTATTTAAAAGACGATAAATATGAAAGATAGCCAGAATAGAGATCCATCCCACTATTCTACTATAGTATAAGAGAAATTAAAATACAAAAAATATAAAGATCACACGATGTGAGAATATAATAATCAAGATGAGACTCAAGAATAAAGTCTATCAGAAGATTAAGTATCCAATAAGAAAATCTAAATCATGTGAGGGGAAAAATATTTAATACTTTATGGCTTGCAACTCAAGTTCGTTGAAATACCTTGTGGCTTGCTACTCAAGAAGCTAGCTAGAACTAATTTAGTTTTAATAGGAGTAGCATAATAGGTTTAAGAGTTAAGACTTTGGGTTTTAATTACTCGTTGGCTTGTAAATGTTATCACAAGGCCCAAGTAAAATTTAATATTTTGTTAATTTTAAACTTAACATATAAATTATTCAGTACAGTTTGATATTTGTTCGATTTAATTTTGTCAACTTAAAAATCTACCCTAATTATCAGTGCTGTTAGAATTATAAAAAAAATCTAGATTTTATTAAAAAATCCTAGCAATCGATTCAGTATGATAGAATTCGCTCGGTTTAATCGATTTTTAAAGATACGTTAGACACTCCTGTATAAAACTTCAATGCAATTGGTAAAGCAATTCAAAATTGGAATATTCAGGTTGTGTGTCAGCCCAAACATCTAAGTCACCATTTTAGCCCAACTATGCACTATTACCCCACTAATGACTCACTCCTAACGGTCCTCACCTTCCTAATACCCTAAAGTAGCTCCTCTTTCCACCACTTTTTTCAAAACAATGATAACTAGAGGTATACATGAGTCGGTTTGGTTCGATTTTTTTATTAAATCAAAATTAAATTAATTATGTCGGTTTACTAAATTCATAATCAAATCAAACCAATATAAATTTGCTTTTTTCGATTTCGATTTTAGTCGGTTTTTTCGGTTTTTCAATTTTTTTTTTCGGTTTTCCTTTTTAGTTATATTATTCTTGAAAAAGAGATCAAATAATTACCAATTATCCGCATGATTACTATTTTTTTTAATAATATATGAGAAATACCAATTATTCGTATAAATCATAATTCCAAGACCTTCCATAATAGAAAATGACAACAAACATGCGACAAAGCAAAGCACTGTAACCTTGATAAACCTCAACACTAAAATAATCACCAATTATGTGAGCAAAATGACAAGCAGGAAGCTCGTGTGATGTGGGGGAATGGTTTCCAATATTTGGGGTTCTTTGATTTTGGAATTGGAACATAGGGAAGATATGGAATAATCTATTTTATTATTTTTTGTCTTGTTGGATTTTAGTTTGGGCTTGATATTTAGGTTATGTAGATAGAATCTACTTAGTGGATAGTGAATTTACAAGCCCACAAATAAATAATATCTCAAGACATTAAAAACTATAAAATAGTTTAGAAAATACTTACAAATTAGATTTTAATTATTATTTTTTATGTATAAAATTTCTAAAATTTATTTATATATAACGTCAGTTTGGTTTAGATTCGGTTTGACTTATTTTTTGTTAATGCCAAACCAACCAAGAGCGATCGGTTTTTTATTTTCCAACACTAAACTAACCAAACCAAACCACAAGTCGGTTTATTTCTTCGATTTGACTTGGTTCGTCGGTTCGGTTTGAATTGATGGTTTGGCTTGTACACCCCTACTGATAACTTCCGCTCATCCGCTGCTAACAATGACTTTCTTCCTTGCTCATATTTTCGAACTAGTCATAAGGTACGCACGTTGCGCGTGTATCCATATCAATGAATATAAAATTCTTAAAATTACATAATTATTATATTAATGTGCCCTAAATTATAAAATAAAATAAAATAAAAGTCTTCGTACTTTTAATATAAATTGATAGATTAGATAGATAGATAGATAGATAGATAGATAGATAGATAGATAGATAGAAGCCCTGCATAATAAAAATTTTAGGTAATTTTAAAGTCTTAAATATTAATAAACTAAATAATATTTTAATTTATAGTATATTATTAGATCTTTTTGGAATAAAACGTGTTGAACAAACAATTTTGTGAAATCACATAATTATAATCTTTGTAATTTGTTTGTTTTATCTGTGATTCACCTAATTATACACTGTGCTTCTAGAAAATAATATATAATATCAAATAGATTATTTATGTATTCTATACATATTTATTAATACATTATTATTATTATTATTATTACTTTTAGTAAAAGAAAAACATTTATTCTTGTATTATATATACAGATACTATTTCAAGAGCTATTTCAATCCTAGTTTTATTATTATTGATATTTAATATTTTGAAGTCAATAAATTACAAAATTAGTTAAATTTTTAATTGGATGTTTTCTAATGCTAATACTAATTGTATAAACACTAAAATAAATAAGTGAATGAAACAAAAGCTGAAAATTAGAACAAAATTTCGTCGTTGGCATACATGAGATCTTTCACATGTTTCGTTTTAATTTTTCCTTTTCTTTCTTTTTTAAATGTTTTTTCTCTTGAATATAATACTCCTGAATTTTAATGGAGTTAAAAGCAAAAACTTTATTCAGAAAACAAACCCTTAAAAAGCGGAAGAAACTTTCCTAATTTGGATCGAAAAGTGTAGGAATTCTAGAATTAAAAAATTAAACTCCTAAATATTAGGAAAATAATTAAATAAATACTCCTAAATATTAGAAAAATAATTAAATGACTATTCCTAAATATTAGAAAAATAATCTAATGACTATTTTGTCCCAAATGTGAACTATATTTTAAAAGGGTAAAAAACAAGAACGACATTTCGCTTAGGGCCTTCGTGCTTTTAATACACATATATATATAATGGTATTACATACATTAACTCATGTTATTCTGGAGTTCATCTTTAACTTGCTAACGATCTTTTTAACAATAAGTTTTGTGCTACCAACTTTGTCTTGCCAGTATCGTATTATGATTAACTGCAATCAAATTAAATTTAATGCATTCACTTATCAGAACGAATCTTAATAGTACCTATCACTTTATATTTCACAATACAATCGATACCAAATAAATGATCGTTTCAAATATTGGATTGAATCGATTTACTTGAATATCAATCAACACTCAAACACACGCCCTACTAATTATACACACGTAGCCAAACTAAATATAAATCTTGTCTTTCCATTCATATGCAAGATATATAGAAAATAAAAGAATTAATAACTACAACTTATCAAAGCTGAAAAAGTTGAACTCACCATAGAATCTTGTAAGGATTTCGATCGAAAAATCAATGTTATTGCCCTCCTTAGAATCCTCTTCGCGGGAGCAAATCTAACTCATCAACACTTAAAAGAATTATATAACAGTTTGCTTCCTTAGGGTGTTGCATGTGGTGCTCTTCACGAGTTAGTCCAAATCCAAAAATATCACAATTAGTGTAATGACGGCTAAATGTGATTTCAGCACCTAGGTTTATTTCGCTTATATTTTGCATGCTATATGACTTTCATGGAACAACCCTAGCGTAAAAAACCTAATTTATTTAACATTCTAATAAGGAAAGACTTATTAATAAAGATTTTAGTTGATTTCAAATTATTAAGTATTAGCAAAATAATAAATGACTAATTATTTTTAAAGGGTAAAAAAGACGAACGACATTTCGTTAAAGGCTTTCGTAATTTTAATATAGTATAGATTATGTTGTCATTGTTCTTTCTTTTCATTCTGTCCTTTTTTATTTCTTCAATATAGCTTAGATTTCCTCTATACAAGTATGTCTTCATCCTAAAGTTGGACATGTAGCCCCAACTTCAGTGTGCATCTCTAGCCGGCCTCGTCTATTAACTCTAACCTTTAGAAATCTTACTACTTAGTATCGTGTATCTTATTGCACCTGGTTCGACCTTCTCCTTTGTTGCTTCATGGGTAGAAGTTTAGGCTGGCCATCTTTTGTTCCTTATTCATATTTTGTTGCATGTGTTTTTTATCTTTATATATATATATATATATATATCTCAAATTATTTTCTTTCATATTTTAATGATAAGTGTGTGTTTGCAAATCCGTGATTCTTCGATTTTTTCAATTAGTGCTTGTATTTATGAGTTAGTTATTTTATTTTATTGGTTATGTTTAGAATATTTTTATGGCTTAGATTGTTTTTATTCTTCATTTTTTAGGTTGCTTCTGCTTAGATTATGTTTAGTCGTTAGGTTTTCATATTCTTCGTAATTTAGTATATCGAAATGGCTAGTCGTGCATCTACGAAAATTCTAGGTAAAGAGATTAAGGTTAATTTGCCTTCAATTCCTGGATTTGTTGATGAGCGTTGATCTTGGTTAGGTGCACAATCCCAATTTCTGCTAAGAAAAACATGTTGCATCGCGTGACATTATCTCAGTTGGGAGCACAACTTCGAGTATGAACTCGCAAATGACTGATGTTCATGCAGAAGTATAGTGGATGGTGAACCCTCCTAGTCAAAAAGCTCCTTAGATTAGAAAGAGTAAATATCCTAAAACCCTCCTAAACTATCATGTTTTTGTCCGTTACATACTTAAATTATTCGGTCTCCCCAAAACCCCCTTTAACTATATTCCCATAAATATTCAAAAAAACAAAATCTTGTCAAATTTTTTAATGAAATATGTAAGGTAACTCACTAAAAGACACATGAGAGATGAAATGATACATAAAAATGGCCCCAATTGGTCATTTCTAATGGTTAATTACTGTTACCTTTTTAAAAAAAATTAATTTTCGTATATTCCATCTATTTTCTTTATATTCTAGCCTTCTTCTTAATTTTTTTTATCTTTTTTTTTTCTTTATTATTATGGGTTTCATCTGAATTTTTCTTCTTCTTTTGTTTCTTCTAAAATATCTTTCTTCTTCATTTAGATCTTCTTCTTTCAACCAAATCTCATATTAAACTAAAATTCCCGGTGTAAACGAAGGTTAATGAAAAAAATTCAATGTTTAATCGAAGTTTAATGGTAAAAATCACGATAGAGACATGGCGTGCGACCATTATAGGAGGAGATAGAAGAGTTTTTTAATTATCTTTTTACAAATGACCATGTGTGTATTCCTTCATCCTCTTGATTTTTTAACTCCCCAAACAATCACCCATTTAATTATTTTTTATTATTAATTAAAATTCTTAATTAAATTGATATATCAGATTAGGCTGAGTAAATAGAAGGGTGTATCTAAAAATCGATGACGTTTTTTTAATATATAGGTGTATATAGTTTAAGGGGGTTTTGGAGACACCGGATAATTTAAATAGGTAACTGACAAAAACATGATAGTTTAGGGAGTTTTTAATGTATTCACTCAATTAAAAACCCTAGAAAACTTTTTTCTTAATTTTGGAAGAAGATTATCGTGACTGGATCGATCATGCGGATGTTTAATACTTTGTATCGCTGAAAATCTAGTATAAAATCTTCAGTTAGTTAATTAACATATTAATTGGAGGAAATAATACTAAATGCCTATCACTCCCAAAATATTTACCCGTATTTGCTCATTTGGAAATTAATTACAATTCTTACCTAGGCAATCTAAACTTATTACCCGTAAATTCATTTGCCTTTTCTCTTTTAATTTGCTTTACGCTTTTATCTAGTGTGGGGTAACTTGAAAATGCAAATCTTTTTTTCGTTATGTTTTCTTCTATGACTTGAATTCCAAGACTTCTTACTTCTGAAAAACATTAATCTGACTTGGAAGACCTGGAAGCTTGAAACTCATAAATTGGATTTGTTGAGTTTGTAGTTATTTTGATCCGATTTTGAGCGGGTATGTTCGAAATATTAATTGGAGGATGTGGCTATATTTAGAGTCAATATGATGGAGATTTTAGAGTAGAATTTTAAATTTTGGGTTGAAATTGAGTTGATCTAGCAAAGAAGACGTAAAAATTACATGGGGTGCCCTATTTGGTCGCTCCTTTTTAACTTATACCAGTTTTATTTTTCTGTTTGCATTCACACCCGTTTTTTTGTTAAAAACGTTTTAAAAAGACAATTTTGCCTTTCAGGACTACTAACAAAACTATAGAATACAAGATAAAACTTCAGCATGTTTTGGCATGAAATTTTAGCAAATGAGCTAAATAACTTAAGCATGCTTAGTCTGAAGTTTTAGCAAATGAACCAAATAACTTCAGCATGTTTAGTCTGAAATTTTAGAAAATGAACTAAATAACTTAAGCATGTTTAGTTTGATATTTTAGCAAATGAACTAAATAACTTCAGCATGCATTAGCAAAAACTCATTAGAAAATAACATATTGCAAGACAAAATCTTAAGCATGTTTATTCTGAAGTTTTCGCAAATGTACTAAATAATATCAGGATGTTTAAACTGAAGTTTTAGAAAATGAACTAAATAACTTCAGCATGCATTAGCAAAAGCTTATTAGAAAATTATATACCGCAAGACAAAAACTTAAGCATGTTTAGTCTGAAGTTTTCGCAAATGAACTAAATAACTTCAGCATGTTTAAACTAAAGTTTTAGCAAATGAACTAAATAACTTCAGCGCTCATGACAAACTTGTAGATTGCACGATAAATAACTTCAGCATGCATTAGCATGAAGTTTTAGCTTCATTGTAAAAACAACTTCATGCTATATCAGCGTGAAGTTTTAGCCTCAACAGGAAACAATTTCATGCTACATTAGCATGAAGTTTTTGGTCTTTTGACAAAACTGCTGAGAGGATTTGAGGAGATCTTTTTACATGAATGAGGTTGTCGATCACGCGATTTATCAAGGGTGTAAGTGTCATATTATTACGATTTTTTGTCAAATAGCCACAAAATTAATAATTTTTAAAAATAGAGTATAGGTTAAAAGATGACACAATTATAGGGTACGACTTCAAATCCCCCAAAGAAGACAGATTTGTACTATATACCAAAATGGTAGATTACTATAATGGTATATAATAATTAATTCAAGAGTATATAATTAACTACAATAATAAACTACTATTTTTTTTTAAGGAATGAACAAATCCTTATACCAAAATAATATATTATAAACCATTTTGGTTAATTCAATTGTGTATAATTTATTGTGTTGAATTGGCCAAGAAGAATTTGTACTGTATACCAAAATAATATACTATATACCATTTTGGTATACGGTTCATTCCAATGACATGTATTACAGTATGCTATATAATATAACGGTATACTCTTATAATTAGGTCCTTTTATAATTTTTTTTAAAATTTTTATTGACAACTAATATTATTTCAGTTTAATAATTGAATAAAAAAATTAAACTCTTTGCATACAATTGTATACCATGTTGATATAGTTATATACTATACTAGTATCATATGTTAGTTGGAATATTTTTTTGTTGTATTAGCTATATTTAATTGGTACATTATTTGAATTTTTTTAGTAATAGTAGAATAGTATAGTATCTTGAATTTCTTTTGTATTTTCCTTTATGCATGTGTATTATGTAATCATTTTGATTTTTTCTTTATGTGTTTGTTTTATATAATAGTATTATAGTACAATATATTGATATTATTATATTAATATGTGGTACACTATTTTTAATTTTTCTCTTTATGCATGTGTATTATGTAATAGTAGTATGATCATATATAGTTGCCTGGAATTAATTAGTAACTGTATACCCTATTGGTATAATTATATGTCATAATGGTATCATATGATAGTTGGAGTATTTTTTGGTTGTTTTAACTGAATTTTTAAGTGAATTCTTTTCTGAAATGATTTATATGATCATGTTTTGTTGTGTTGGATTTTCTTGTACCTATGGACATAGATTTTGTGTATTATGTAATAGTTTTTATATTTATATGCAGTTGTTAGAACGACCCCGTACAACTATATAACCTATTAGTATAGCTATATACTATATTGGTATCATATGCTAGTTGAATTATTTTTTGGTTGTATAAGCTAAATTTAATTGGTACAATACTTGATTTTCTTTTAATAATAGTAATATAGTACAATATATTAAAATGCTTTATTATATTAATATATGGTACACTATTTTTAAATTTTTCTCTTTATGCATGTGTGTTATGTATTAGTAGTATAGTCATATAGTTGCCGAGAATTAACCAGTAAAATTGTATACCATGTTGGTATAGTTATATACCATATTGGTATCATATGGTAGTTTGAATATTTTTTTGGTTTTTTAGCTGCATTTTTAAGTGAATTCTATTATGAAATTATTTATATGAACATGATTTGCAGTGCTGGAATTTTTTGTGCAGATGGACATAGATTATGTGTATTATGTAATAGTTTTTATAGTTATAGGCAATTATTAGAACGACCACATACAACTATATACCCGGTTAGTATACGGAATGAGAAAGTTGCTTTGCGAATATTTAGCTTGCAAGCGAGCATGTAATTTTCTCATACTTTTATTGCATCCTTTAATATTTTGGTGTAGTATTATAGTCGCAGATAGTAGTATTAATATTCTAGAGCAATTATATACTCTGTTGGTATACATGTATACCATATTTGTATCATATGGTACTAGAAGTCTTTTTTGCTACTTATATTTTTATCGCATTTTTTAATATTTTATTATCATTTTTATTCTAACTAGTATATATGGAGAATTAGTGGTCGTTGATTATGTTGTCTTTCTCCATTACTGGTTGTGTTACTGCTAATGGTAGAGTGTGTACTGATATTTGTAGGGAAGGAGATCAAGGTTTACATGGCAATTAAAAAAGGAACAAAAGAGAAAAAAAATAAGAAGAAAACGAGAAAAAAAGAAAAGGAGAAAAGAAAGAAAAAAGGAAAAAAAGAAAAGAAGCATAGAAATAAAAAAAAATTGGAGAAAAAAGAGAAAATTCCCCGTAAAAATAACTATGGATAGGAAATGTAATTAGTTTGATGGGTAGAATAACAAATAGGTAGGTAAGGATAAATAGTTTTATTTTTGTGTGTAACTGCATCATTCACCCTATTAATTGCTGAAATTTGCTTCCTTAACGAGTTTGGGCAATTTTTCGGTGGACTGTAGTGATTCGTTAAGGATTTGGACTATTTTCAAGGGCGATGTGCACAAATAACCATTAATAGCACATGTATTTATTTTTAAGCCATTATTTTAAATCTCTTTAGTCTTTAGTCATTGCTTTAATAAATTTTTACCCGCTTGGACGAAAATACCCTTTTGTTATAAGCTTATACCTACGCTCCTTATTAACGAACAGCAGCACCAGCACGTAACTAACTTCTGAAGCAGCAGCGCAGGCTGTGATCGTCCAAAATTGCAAAAGTTTCTCTTCCGATTTCAAACTATAGAATTCAATTTTCTCGTCCAAAATCGACATAAAATTACAGTAAGTTATGCTTTTGTGTGTTTTATTGATTTTTATTGATTTTTATTTCGTTACGAGGAAATTGATTTTGGGAATTTGTTTGTTTTGCTTTTCTGGATTGATACCGTTAAGGACATCGCGTCTTGTGATTATTCTCGAAATATTGAGGACATAATATTAAGGATTTGGTGTCCTAAGCATGACTGTTGTTACTAATATTAAGGACATAGTGTCCTGATTTTACAAGTTGTATTTAAAAAGTTAAGGACATAATGTCCTTAACTTTTTTGTTGTTGTTCTAAATATTAAGGACATAGTGTCCTGGTTTGGCAAATTGTTTTGAAAAAATTTAGGACACTTGATCCTTAACTTAGAGTTCTAAGTTCAAAAGTTAAGGACATTTCTTACTTAACTTACAGTTACAAGTTCAAAAGTTAAGGACACTTGGTCCTGAAGTTTGAGTTCCAAGTTCAAAAGTTAAGAACACTTGGTTCTGAAGTTTGAGTTCCAAGTTCAAAAGTTAAGAACACTTGGTCCTGAACTTCAAGTTTCAAGTTCAAAAGTTAAGGACACATGGTCCTAAACTTCAAGTTTCAAGTTCAAAAGTTAAGGACACATGGTCCTGAACTTAGGCTTACAAGTTTAAAAGTTAAGGACACTTGGTCCTGAACTTTGACTTACATGTCAAATGTTAAGGACACTTGGTCCTGAAGTTTGAGTTTCAAGTTCAAAAGTTAAGGACACTTGGTCCTGAAATTTGAGTTCCAAGTTCAAAAGTTAATGACACTTGGTCCTAAACTTTAAGTTTCAAGTTCAAAAAGTTAAGGACACACGGTCCTGTACTTCAAGTTTCAAGTTCAAAAGTTAAGGACACATGGTCCTGAACTTAGACTTACAAGTTCAAAAGTTAAGGACCCTTGGTCGTGAACTTTGACTTACAAGTTCAAAAGTTAAGGACACGTGGTCCTTAACTTTGAATACCAAGTTCAAAAGTTAAGGACACTTGGTCCTTAACTTTGATTTCAAAGTTCGAAAGTTAAGGAGACTTGGTCCTTAACTTGGTCCTGAACTTACAGTTCCTGTCCTTAATTCATACAAGGATTGCTCTATAAATATGTCCTGAATTTCCCATTCTCTTGACTTGCAGGATGGAAATAATATGTATTATAGTTGCTTTTAATGGTAAATGGATTGCATACTACAAGTATCTTGATCATCAAACAAAGCTTGTTCTAGTACCTGAGGCAATTTGATTTGAAGATTTTATTAAACAGGTCTTTGAAGATATTCAATTGTATAGAGATAAGTTTGAAGCAATGATATGGTTTGATGACAACCTGGAAACAAGCAAGGGAATGCTTGTATTCAAAGATTTTGATCTTCACACATGTATAGAGTTACTAAAAAGTCATTCATTCTACAAGGGTTGTCGTTTCTTTGTTGATGTTTCAGAAAGAGTTTTTGGATCTACATGCACCTTTAAACATGTAAACAGAGAAAATCAACATGACAAAACAAATGCCAATAGTTAATGGAAATAGATATGTTGAAGCTCAACCAATAACTGAAGAGGTGCTTCAAACATTTAATTCTATTCGAGTGGAAGGACAAAGCATTATAGATATTGACAACGAACAAGCTTTAGGTATTCAAGTCTTAGAGAGTGCACCGGTTGTAGAAGAAGTTTTCGAAAAAACCTCTACTCAACTAACTAGATGAAGCTCAAATTCGAAACAAAAATAATCCCCAACTACGATATTAAGAGAAAATACTTCGTTGGATGAAATAAAAGTGGGATCAATATTTGACAAAAAGAAGAGTATAATTAACTATTTTTCGAATATAACAATTAACGACCATTTTGAATTTCAATGATGGTAGGTGTGGGTGGTGTGTGCGTGCTTTCATAATTAAAGATTCAACATTGTTCAAGATAGTAAAGATTGAGAAAAATCATGACTGCTCAGTTAACACTATGAAAGCTAATCAAAGGCATGCAACTTCAGAGTTGCTTAGTGGTTACATTATTGACAATCTTCGAAACCCAAGGTTTGAAGTTACACCAGCTTTTGTCATGATAGAAATGCAAAAATTGCATGGACTAGACATTGGATATCACAAGGTGTGGCGTGCTATTCAACGTGCTTCAACTTTAATAAAAGGAACTCCTGAAGACAATTATGAATTATTGTCTTCATACTTGTATATGATGAAAAGTGAAAACCCGAAAACATATACTAACATAAACATAGACGACAACAACAGGTAAACAATGAAAAAAGAGATTATTAGTCTGTTTATAAACTTTAGGACATGCTGTCCTTAACCAGTGAAGAAGTTAAAAACGTGTTATCCTTAACTTTGATGTGTGTAGTCAAAAAGTTAAGGACATTTGGTCCTTAACTTAGAGTTGCAAGTTAAAAAATTAAGGACATGGTATCCTTAACTTTTGAGCTTGTAACTCTAAGTTAAGGACTACATGTCCTTAACTTTTTAACTTGTAACTCTAAGTTAAGGACCAAGTGTCCTTAACTTTTGAGCTCGTTAGTCTAACTTCAGGACTACCTGTCCTTAACTTTTGGGCTTGTAACCTGATATTCAGGTCTACATGTCCTTAACTTTTGACCTTGTTAGTCTAAGTTAAGGACTACCGGTCACAAACTTCTGTTAACCTTCTGTTATACTGTATAACTGGTTGGAATCATTGTAGACCAATGATTGTTGTTGGTGCAACTTTTTTGAAGTAAAAAGTTAGTGGTATTTTAATGATTTCAGTTTCAAAGGATGCAAATAACCAAATTTTCCACTAGCCTTTAGAATTGCAGAATCTGAAAATAACAATTCCTATGAGTGATACTTTAGTGAGCTTCGCAATGCAATTGGGAGCCGTGATAAATTTAATTTTTTTATCAGACAGACATCAATCTATTACATATGGCATTGCAAAGGTATATCCTGAAAGCCACCATGGGATTTGTATCTATCATTTGGAGAAGAACGTAAAGCAAATGAAAGTGAAAATGAGGTCATAAAACTTTTTCAAAGTGCTACAAGAGTATACAGGCGTAAAGAATTTGATCTATACATGTCAGATATAGCAAATGTAGATAAGAGGACTTATGACTATTTGATGTAAGAACAACTTGAAAGGTGGGAACATTTTGTAGTCCACGACGAAGATATGACATGCTCATAACAAACATAGTTGAGTCAATGATACTATTAGAAGCAAGGGAGCTGGCTATATTAAGAATGATGGATTTCATCCAAATGAAGCTATATGATGATCCAAAAGGACAACACTCATTTTGAAAGTAAATTCTGTATTTTGAGGCCTTAAAACCTCATTTTGTCTTACCTCAATTTGCGTGCACATTCTAGGCATGTATCCGGAAGCCGTTATGTGAAAATCTGGGAAAAATGATAAATTTTGCTTTTAAAATGAATTTAAGTTGACTTCACTCAACACTTTGGGTAAACGGACCCGGATCCGTAATTTGATGATCTCGAAGGGTCCGCAGGAAAATATGGGACTTTGATGTATGCCCAGAATTGAATTCTGAGGTCCCAAGTCCGAGAAATGAATTTTAGAAAGAAATAGTTTAACTAAAATTATAAGAGTTTTTAGAAATTTGAATGTGTTTGAATTTTATGGTATCGAGCCCGTATTTTGGTTTCGGAGCCAGGTACAGGTCTTATATGGCATTTAAATTGAGTCTGTAAAATTTGGTAAACAACGGACTTGATATGAGGTGAATTGGACCATCGGTCATTAAAAATGGAACTTAAGAGTTCATGAGATTTTTCTTTGATTTTGATGCTAAATTCATAGTTATTGATGTTATTTTGATGATTTGATCGCACGAGCGAGTCCGTATGATGTTTTTGGACTTGCGTGCATGTTTGGTTTTGTGACGACCCGACCGGTTGTCTTAAGAATCAACACACCAATCCCCTATTAACTGCTTCTCCCTATTCTATTTATGCTAATTTGAATTGCCGGGATGTTCGATTTTGGGTTTCAAAAAGTTTTGGGACACTTAGTCCCTATATGAGAGCTTAAGTGTTGGAAAGTGGTCCGTAGTTGGAACAGTGTAAAGACGGCCTCGGAATGGAAATCTGATGGTTCCGTTAGCTCCGTTAGGTGATTTGGGGTTGGGTGTGTGTTCGGAAGGAATTTTGGGAGTTCGTAGCTCATTTAGGCTTGAAATGTCGAAGTTTGAATTTTTGAAGTTTCCGGTCCGATAGTGAGTTTTTGATCCGAGGGTTGGAATGGAATTCTGGAAGTTGCAGTAGCTCTGTCATGTCATTTGAGATGTGTGTGTAAAATTTCAAGCCGTTTTAACGAGGTTTGGTTTGGTCTTTGATCGAAAGTGTGTTTTGATAGAATTTGAAGTTCTTAGGCTTAAATCATTAGTTAATTCGAGTTTCTGGCATTGTTTTAGGTGGTTTAAGGATTGGTAAAAGTTTGGATGGTGTTATGGGATGTGTTTGTAGGTTTGGGTGAGGTCCCAGGGGCCTCGGGTGTGTTTCGGATGCTCAACGGGGCATTTTTGTGTTGTTCAAAGTTGCAGATTTTGCTTCAGCTGTTGCAGACCATTTTCCTTCTCTGCGATCGCATCATTCCTTCCGTGATCACATAGTGTAAATTCGGAGGGTGATATTTTTGTTCTACGCGATCGCAGAAGTTAGCTTCCCCCTTCTTCGCGTTCGCAATTGCACTCACGCGTTCGCATAGTAGAACTTAGGAGCCGGTGCCTCATTGCTATTCCTCTTCGCGATCGCGTAGACCAGTTGTGATCGCATAGTTCTGTTTCCTTCTCTTCTGTGATTGCATGGCTTGGGATGCGTTCGCATAGACCATATTCAGGAGCCTTTTAACTTTACTCTTCGCGATCGCAGCCTAATTCCTACGATCGCATTGAACAAAAACCTGGGCAGTTATAAACATGTCAAAATCCGAGGGTTAGCCATTTTTATCAAAACACGAGTTTGGGAGCTCAAATTTGGGAGAAATTTCGAGGGATTTTCAAGGGAAACGACTGGGTAACGATTCTCTACTCTCTTATGCTTAAAACCCACTAATCTAATCACGAATTCCTCCCTAATTTCAGATTTTTGAATGAAAAATGGGTAAAACTTCATAGACCAAGTTATTGAGTTTTGAGTGGGTGTTTAACCTCTGATTTGAGAGATTTTTATATGATTAGACTCGTGAGAGTATGAGGGGTCTGAAAATGTAAAATTTATCCGATTCCAAGACATTTGCCTGAGGTGAAAAGATCTAGCAGAGACTTCGAGGTACATCTTCCGCGTCCGCAAACCAGGAGTCTCTATCTTATTCTAGCTTTAGCAGTTAGCTTTTCCTTTCGTACTTTTGCTTTAGACATTCTGGAGTTAGAGCCGTGTATTACTTTCCGTTAGCTTGTGTTCCCGTGAGTTTCCGAGTTTTGGGATGATGTTGTAGACTTTCGCATTGTTGGGTTGTATATGCTGAGCGACATTTATATACATTTAACCTTCTAGTTTGTTTAGTTTAATTATTTATTTCCGCATTGTTAGGCTTATCTAGTCGTAGGGACTAGGTGCCATCACGACATGTTCACGTAGGGCGAACTAGGGTCGTGATAGGTTTGGAGCCCCGATGGCTCGGGTGAGTTTTGGATAGGCCACAGAGTGAAATTGGACTTAGGAGCAAGTGCTGGTATCTGGTATTTTTTCCCGGGCCTCTAATAACGCAATTGCGAAATTAGGCTTCGCAATTGCGAAGAGGAAAGGCTTGGTAATTGTGACCTCGGTGTCGCAAATGCGAACCAAGCCTGGGCAGGCCTTGGTCACAAATACGACCCATTCTCTCAATTGTGATATGTCCCTCGCAAATGCGAAGGTGATCGGATTTCCCTTGGTTGCAAATGCGACATAGTCTTCGCATTTGCGAAGGTAGCAGGTCCTGAAGGGGTTTGCAATTGCGACATTAGAGACCAGTAATTTGGACTTAGACACAGTTTTCTTTATTTTTCAAACCTTCTCAAAACCTTAACAATTTTGGGAGATTTTCTAAAGAAACGTTCTTCTCCAAACCAATTTTAAGTCATTTCTAACTCATTTTCTTTAATATACTACATCTTGTTACATGATTTCAACTCAAAATCAAGGGTTTTCATGGGGGGGGGGGG
>MU715305.1:116119-140580 GCA_026770625.1 Nicotiana glauca
GGTAGAACTTAGGATTTTCAAATTTTGGGGATTTGGACCTCGATTTGAGGTCAGATTTAAAATATATATATATATATATTTGGGTGAATGGGTGAATGGGTAATCGGGTTTTGATTCGAACCTCGGGTTTTGACCATGTGGGCCTGGGTCGATTTTTTACTCTTTTGGGGGAAATCATTGGAAAACTTATTTTCTTGCATTGGAATTGATTCATTTTGCATTCATTGATGTAGTTAAGTAAATTGTAGCTAGATACAAGCGAATTGGTGGTGGAAACAAGAGGTAAAGTGGTAGTTGAGGCTTGAATTGTGTTCGTGGCATCGAGGTAAGTGTTTGGTCTAATATTAGCTTGAGGGATTAGGAGTTGTGTCTTATTTTCTATGTGTTAAATTTTGAGTACGACGTATAGGCATGGTGACGAGTATCTATAAGTCAGTGTCAAGCATGGCTGTGAGTCTTATACTATGATGAATGTGACTCCGTTTCGTATTATTTATGCTTTATATGATGAAATCTATTGTTGAACAAGGCTTGTGAAGTATTATCAGTAATTGAACATTTTAAAGCGTTGGCTCGAGTTGTGAATTGAGTTGTGGAAGTATTATTGGTAATTGAGCATTTTAGAGTGTTGGCTCGAGTTGTGAATTGAGTTGTGGAAGTAATATTGGTAATTGAACATTGTAGAGCACTGGCTCAAGTCATGAATTGAGTTGTGAAGTAATTGTAAAAAAAAAAAAGAGGTTTATGGTATTATGTCCCTTGCCGGGATGTTATTGCTTTTGATATTTTCTCCCTTGTCGGGATGTTATTGATTTTGATGTTGTTTTTCCCTTGCCGGGATATTGTTGTTTTGCTATTGTTCACTTGCTGGGATTCTATTATGATTTTATTGATTTTCTTGCCCGTATTGCTTTGTGATTGTTGTTTGCTTTGTGATTGTTGTTTGATTCCCTTGTGATTTTATTGTTCCCTTGCCGGGATTCTATTATGATTTTATTGATTCCCTTGCCCGAATTGCTTTGTGATTGTTGTTTGCGTAAGAAAAAGTGTAAAGCACGAAGGGTGATGCCGTGCATGATATTTGTGAGAGAGTGTAAAGCACGAAGGGTGACGTCGTGCACTTGTTCTTGATTTCCCGATTCTTGCTGATAATTTAGTTATAGTGTTCTTTACACTTATATATTGGATTTCTGTTGTTACTTGATATTTTCCCGAAGCATGTTTCCCCTTCCCATCTTTAACTACTAGTTTCTGTCAAAATTACTTGTTGTATGTGATATAACAGCACAGTTTTAATTGGTAGTCTTGTCCTAGCCTCGTCACTACTTCGCCGAGGTTAGGCTAGACATTTACCAGCACATGGGGTCGGTTGTGCTGATACTACACTCCGCACTGTGTGTATATCCCAGTGTTGTAGCTTTTGGACCACATTGAGGTTGCGGCCTTCAGTCCAGTATCGAAGATCCGAGGTAGTCTTGCAGGCGTCCGCAGGCCTTGGCGTCTCCTTCTATATTTCCATAATGTTTCTTTTATGTACTTCAGAAACATCGTTGTATTTATTCTTCGGACCCCTATTTGTAGTATTATTAGACAGACTGTGAGATTGTGACACCACTTCTGGGTAGCTTATGTTTATGGATTAGTATCGGTATTATTATTAAATTGTTACATTTCATTCTTCCATTTTATTATTTTCACTGTTTATATAATGTTATTCAGAATTGTTAAGGGATTAAAAATGAAAGGGGTTAAATAACTGGAATAATTGGCTTGCCTAGCTTTTACTAGTAGGCGTCATCACGGCTCCCGAGCGGTGGAAAATATGGGTCGTGATAAGTTGGTATCAGAGCTCTAGGTTGCTTAGGTCTCACAATTCACGAACCATCTTAGTAGAGTTTGAGGGATCAGTATAGAGA
Organism: Nicotiana glauca; assembly: GCA_026770625.1. Lineage (NCBI taxonomy): Eukaryota > Viridiplantae > Streptophyta > Magnoliopsida > Solanales > Solanaceae > Nicotiana > Nicotiana glauca. The sequence continues at coordinate 118,036 of MU715305.1, forward strand.
TGTCTATATTTACCCCCCAAAGGCTACTGAGTTTGGAAAAAAAACTTCACATCTATTCTTTCCTGTCGTATGAATTGATTTCTCAATGCTAATTGAACTTCCACTCGTTTTCTTTCGCAATTGGAGAGGTCATGTACCGCTTCTTCAGCCGAGCAGCAACACAAACTGATGATGGATCAGCTACGTCTTCGGAGGCTTTGTCGAGGTTGGATAGGTTTCATCAAGCTCTTCACTACTACTCTTGGTGGTACATCTTCTGAGGATCCCTAGGATTATTTGGACAGTTGTCATGAGGTTCTTCGGAACATGGGGATAGTGGAGACCAATGGGGTCGACTTTGCTACTTTTTGTTTGTCTAGATCCGCCAAGACTTGGTGGAGAGATTATTGTTTGGCTAGACCAGCTGGGTCACCAGCTTTGACTTGGGATCAATTTTCTCAGCTATTTCTGGAGAAGTTTCTTCCTATCACTCAGAGGGAGAACTATCGGAGGTAGATTGTGTGTCTCCAGCAGGGTACTATGACTGTTACTCAGTACGAGACCAAAATTATTGACTTGGCCAGTCATGCTCTTCCTATACTTCCCACTAAGAGAGAGAGAGTGTGAGGAGGTTCATTGAGGGACTCGTTTGGCCTATTCAAGTGCAGATGGCTAAGGAGACGGGGAGCAAGATTTCTTTCCAAGATGTATCCAATGTGGCCAGGAGAGTTGAGATGGTTTTATCACTAGGGAGTGGTCAGGGGTCTGAGAAGAGGCCTCGTCAATCGGGCAGGTTCAGTGGTACCTCATCTGGAGGCAGAGATTCTTTTGGTAGGGGCTATCCGTTCAGACCATTTCATTCAGCACTTCAGGCTTCTCACGGTGCTCCAGGTGTCCGTGGTTCTCATACGCAGTATTCTAATAAGTAGTGCATCACCAGTTCCTATTGGTGCACCACCGTTCCAGAGCTTTTAGGGTGGCCATTCGGGCTGTCAAATTCAGTAGTCTCAACAACCAAGGTCTTATTATACTTATAACAATACGTGGCATATTGCTAAATTATTCCCTCGAGCACCAAACATCTCTCAGCATTAGGGTTCTCATGTCATGGTTCAAGCACCGAGTGTTCCACCACCCGCTCAGCTAGCTAGAGGGAGAGGTAAGGGTGCTAGAGGTGGAGGTAGAGGTATTAGAGATGGAGTTCAGGCCGCTAGATGTGGAGGCCAACCAACAGGAGCCCATCCTAGAGAAGTAGTTCAGAGTAACAGGGCCCAGCCCCGATGTTATGCTCTTCCAGTCAGGCCTGGGGTTGAGGCCTCCGATACAGTTATCACAGGTACTGTTCTGGTTTGTAGTAGAGATGCTTCAGTTCTATTTGATCCAGGATCTACGTACTCCTATATGTCATCTTATTTCGCACCGTATCTAGTCATGCCTAGTAATTCTTTGAGTGCTCCTGTATATATGTCTACACCGATGGGTGATTCTATTATGGTAGATCGTGTCCATCGTTCATGTATAGTTGTGATCGGGGGTCTTGAGACTCGAGTAGATTTGTTACTTTTGGATATGGTTGATTTTGATATCATATTGGGGATGGACTAGTTATCAGCTTACCACGTTATCTTGGACTTCCATGCCAAGACTGTGACCTTAGCCTTACTGGGTTTACCTCGTCTTGAGTGGAGAGGGACTCCTGGTCATTCTACCCGTAGGGTTATCTTATATATAAAGGCTCGACGTATGGTTAATAAGGGATGTTTGGCCTATTTTACGTATGTTCGTGATTCTAGTGCTGAGGTTCCTTATATGGATTTTGTGCCTGTTGTTCGTGAGTTTCCTAAGCATTTCCTTCAGACCTGCCGGCATGCCACCCGATAGGTATATTGACTTTTGCATTGGCTCTGGGCACTCTGCCCATTTCTATTTCGCTGTATCGTATGGCCCCGCCTGAGTTGAAAGCATTGAAGGAAAAGTTGCAAGACTTTCTTGATAGGGGCTTTATTAGGCCTAGTGTCTCACCTTGGGTGCACCGGTGTTGTTTGTTAAGAAGAAGGATGGATCGATGAGGATATGCATAGATTACCGGCAATTGAATAAGGTCACAATCAAGAATAAGTACCCATTGTCGAGGATTGATGATTTGTTTGACCAGCTTCAGGGTGCCCAAGCTTTTTTTAAGATCGACTTGAAATCTGGCTACCATCAGTTGAGGATTAGGGCATCCGATGTCCCTAAGACATCTTTCCACACTCGGTACGGGCATTATGAGTTCTTAGTGATGTCATTCGGATTGACAAATGCCCCAGCAGCTTTCATGGATTTGATGAACCGCGTATTCAGGACTTGTTTGGATTACCTCGTGATTGTATTCATTGATGATATTTTGATCTATTCCCGTAGTCGGGAGGAGCACGAGCAGCATCTTCGAGTTGTTCTTCAGGATCTGAGGGATAGTCAATTGTATGCTAAGTTTCGAAGTGTGAGTTCTGGTTGAGTTCAGTTGCATTCTTGGGTCACGTTCTTTCTGCAGAGGGTATTCAGGTGGATCCGAAGAAGATAGAGGCAGTCAAGAACTAGCCTAGACCCACGTCAGCTATAGAGATCTGGAGTTTCTTGGGTTTGGCAAGCTATTACCGTTGGTTTGTGTAGGGGTTTTCATCTATTGCAGCCCCGATGACCAGGTTGACCCAGAAGCGTGCCCAGTTCAGGTGGTCCGACGATTGTGAGGCAAGCTTTCAGTAGCTCAAGACAGCTTTGACTACAGCGCTAGTGTTGGTTTTTCCCATAGGTTCAACGCCATATACAATTTATTGTGACACATCTCATATTGGACTTGGTGCGGTGTTGATGCAGGATGGAAGTTCATTGCTTATGCATTGCGGTAGTTGAAGATTCATGAGAAGAATTATCCAGTTCATGATTTGGATTTAGCAGCCTTTGAACACGTGCGAAAGATTTGGAGGCGTTATTTGTATGGCGTGTTATGTGAGGTGTTCACGAATCACAAGAGTCTACAGTATTTGTTCAAGAAGAAGGAACTAAATTTGAAGCAGAGGAGGTACTTGGAGCTGTTGAAAGACTATGATATCACCGTCTTATATCATCCGGGGAAGGCCAATGTGGTGGTCGATGCTTTGAGTAGAAATTCAGTTAGTATGGGCAGTCTTGCGTATATTCCGGCCGGTGAGAGACCGCTTGCTTTGGATGTTCAGGCTTTACCAATCAGTTCATGTGGTTGGATGTTTCTGAGCCTAGCCATGTGTTAGCTTGCACAGTCTTCGTTCTCGTATTCGAGATCGGCATTATGTTGATCCTTATTTGCTTGTCCTTAGAGACTCAGTACGACATGGGGGTGCCAAGCAGGTTACATTAGAAGGTGATGGAGTTTCGACGATGTAAGGTTGTATTTGTGTGCCTAATGTGGATAATTTTGAGAGTTGATTTTAGAGGAGGCCCATAGTTCCCGGTACACTATTCATCAAGGCACCACTAAAATGTATCAGGATTTGCGGCAACATTATTGGTCGAGAAGGATGAAGAAGGATATTGTTGCATATGTGGCTCGGTGTTTGAATTGTCAACACATTTCATCCCTGTGGCAGTCTCCTATTCTTGTAGAGGTTAGAAAAGATATATATCCGAGAGATTGTTTGTCGTCATGGTAAGCCCGTGTCTATCATTTCTAACTGAGGTACGTAGTTTACCTGACACTTCTAGAGGGCAGTTCAGCTTGAGTTAGGCACACGGGTCAAGTTGAGCACAACATTTCACCCTCAGACGAACAGGCAGTCCGAGCGTACTATTTAGATTTTGGAGGATATTCTCCGAGCTTGTGTTATTGACTTTGGAGGCTTGTGGGATCAGTTTTTGCCTTTAGCGGAGTTTGCCTACAACAACAGCTACAAGTCGAGCATCCAGATAGCTCCTTATGAGACTTTATATGGTAGGCGGTGTAGGTTGCTTGTTGGATGGTTTGAGAGGGAAGAGGCTCAGTTATTGGGTACGGATCTAGTACAGGATGCCTTGGACAAGGTCAGGATTATTCAGGATATGCTTCGTACTGCTCAGTCCAAGCAAAAGAGTTATGTCGACTGTAAGGTTCGTGATGTGGCATTCATGGTTAGCGAGCGGGTATTGCTTCAGGTATCGCCTATGAAGGGCGTTATGAGATTTGGGAAGAGGGGCAAGCTTAGCCCTAGATTCATTGGCCCGTTTGATATTCTTGGTTGAGTGGCAGAGGTGGCTTACAGACTTGCATTGCCACCGAGTTTATCCGCCGTGCATCCAGTGCTTCATGTGTCCATGCTTCAGAAGTATCACGACGATCCATCCCACGTGTTAGACTTTAGCACTGTCCAGTTGGACAAGGACTTGTCCTATGAGGAGGAGCCGATAGCTATTCTAAACCGGCAGCTTCGTCAGTTGAGGTCGAAGAGTTTCCCTTCTGTTCGTGTTTAGTGGAGAGGTCAGCCTGTTGTGGAAGCGACCTGGGAGTCCAAGTCAGATATGCGGAGCCGATATCCCTATCCTTTCTTTGACTCAGATACTTCTTTTCTATGTCTATTCGAGAACGACAAGTTGTTTTAGAGGTGGGGGATATGATGACCTAAAAGGTCATCACTTGTTTTGAAAGTAAATTATGTGTTCCGAGGCCTTAAAACTCCTTTTGTCTCACCTCAATTTGCGTGCACAATCTTGGCGTGTATCCGGAAAGCCATTATGTGAAAATCTAGGAAAAATAATAAATTTTGCTTTTAAAATAAATTTAAGTTGACTTTGGTCAATATTTTGAGTAAACGGATCCGGGTCCATGATTTGACGGTCCCGGAGGGTCCATAGAAAAATATGGGACTTGGGCGTATGCTCGGAATTTAATTCCGAGGTCCCAAGCCCGAGAAATAAATTTTTTAAAGAAATTGTTTAACTGAAATTATAAGAGTTTTTAGAAATTTGAATGTGTTTGAATTTGATGGTATCGGGCCCGTATTTTTATTCCGGAACCCGGTACAGGTCTTATATGACATTTAAGTTCAGTCTGTAAAATTTGGTAAGAAACAGAAATAATATGACATGAATCGGACCATCAGTTGTTAAAAATGGAACTTAAGAGTTCATGAGATTTTTCTTTTATTTTGATGCTAAATTCATAGTTATTGATTTTATTTTGATGATTTGATGGCACGAGCAGGTCCGTATAATGTTTTTGGACTTGCGTGCATGTTTGGTTTGAAGCCCCGAGGGCTCGAGTGAGTTTTGGATAGGCCACAGAGTGAAATTGGACTTAGGAGCAAGTGTTGGTATCAGGTATTTTTGCCCAGGCCTCTGATCTCGCAATTGTGAGATCAGGCTTCAAAATTGCGAAGAGGAGAGGCTTGGTAATTGCGACCACAGTGTCGCAGATGCGAACCAAGCCTGGGCAGGCCTTAGGATTTTCAAATTTTGGGGATTTGGACCTCGATTTGAGGTCCGATTTCAAAACAACTTATATATTTGAGTTCGTGGGTGAATGGGTAATCGGGTTTTGGTTCGAACCTCAGGTTTTGACCATGTGGACCCGGTGTTGGTTTTTGACTATTTTTTGGGAAATCATTGGAAAACTTATTTTCATGCATTGGAAATGATTCATTTAGCTTTTATTGATATAGTTAAGTAAATTGTGTCTAGATACAAGTGAATTGGTGGTCGAAACAAAAGGTAAAGCGGTAGTTGAGGCTTGAATTTTGTTCGTGGCATCGAGGTAAGTGTTTGGTCTAACCTTAGCTTGAGGGATTAGGAGTTGTGTTTTATTTGCTATGTGTTAATTGTTGAGTATGACGTATAGGCATGGTGACGAGTATCTATACGTCGGTGTCAAGCATGGCCGTGAGCCTTATACTATGATGAATGTGACTCTGTTTCATATTATTTATGCTTTATATGATGAAATCTATTGTTGAACAAGGCTTGTGGAAGTATTATCAATAATTGAACATTTTAGAGCATTGGCTCGAGTTGTGAATTGATTCATGGAAGTATTATTGGTAATTGAGCATTTTAGAGCATTGGCTTGAGGTGTGAATCGAGTTGTGGAAGTAATATTGGTAATTGAATATTGTAGAGCGTTTCAAGTTGTGAATTGATTTGTGAAGTAATTGTGAAAAAGAGGAGGTTTATGGTATAATCTACCTTGCCGGGATGTTATTGTTTTTGATATTATCTCCCTTGTTGGGATGTTATTGCTTTTGATATTGTTTTCCCTTGTCGGGATATTGTTGTTACGCTATTGTTCCCTTGCCGGGATTCTATTATGATTTTATTGATTCCCTTGCCCGTATTGCTTTGTGATTGTTGTTTGGGTAAGGAAGAGTGTAAAGCACGAAGGGTGATGTCGTGCATGATATTTGTGGGAGAGTGTTAATGCATGAATGGTGATGTCATGCCAATATTGTAAGGTAAAAGCACGAAGGGTGATGCCGTGCCGCACGATGTACAATGACGTGCCATGATATTAGTGATAATGCACGAAGGATAATTCCATGCCATGATTATGTGAGGTAAAAGCACGAAGGGTGATGGCGTGCCGATTATATTGACTCTTATGGTGAGGACAAGAGTAAAGTCACAAAGGGTAATGCCGTCAACTTGCCCTTGATTTTCTTGATTCTTGTTGATAATTGAGTTATGATGTTCTTTACGTTTATTTGTTTGTTTTCTATGGTTACTTGATTTTATTGTGATGTTATTGATTCCCTTGCCCAAATTGCTTTTTGATTGTTGCTTGGGTGAGGAAGAGTGTAAAGCACGAAGGGTGATGCCGTGCATGATATTTGTGAGAGAGTGTAAAGCACGAAGGGTGATGCCGTGCACTTGTCCTTGATTTCCTGATTCTTGCTGATAATTTAGTTATAGTGTTCTTTACATTTATCTATTAGATTTCTGTTGTTACTTGATATTTTCCCGAAACATGTTTCTCTTTCCCATCTTTAACTACTAGTTTCTGTCAAAATTACTTGTTGTATGTGATATAACTGCACAATTTTAATTGGTAGTCTTGTCCTAGCCTCGTCACTACTTCGCCGAGGTTAGGCTAGAAACTTACCAGCATATGGGGTCGGTTTTGCTGATACTACACTCTGCACTATGTGCAGATCTCAGTGCTATAGCTTTTGGACCACAGTGAGATTTCTTCCTTCAATCCACGGAGACCCGATGTAGTCCTGCAGGCGTCTGTAGACCTTGGCGTCTTCTTCTATCTTTCCATACTGTTTCTTTTATGTACTTCAGAAACAACGTTGATTATGGATTAGTATCGGTATTGTTATTAAATTATTACATTTCATTCTTCCGCTTTATTATTTTCGCTGTTTATATAATTTTATTCACAATTATTAAGGGATTAAAAATGAAAAGTGTTAAATAATTGGAATAATTGGCTTTCCTAGCTTTCACTAGTAGGCTCCATCACGATTCCCGAGGGTGAGAAGTCCGGATCGTGACAAGCTACAATGTGGATTTTATGAAAGAAGAAACAAAGCCGAAGGAACTTTTTATGACGTTTCTTGTTGGGTAGAAGAAGAATTGAAGAAAAAGATAGATTTATCATTTACTTTGAATGTAAGTATTATGTTCTTTGTTTAGCTTATTATTTTAATGATAATTTAACATAATGTACTTACTTATAATTTTTCAACATTGAAGGTCTTCCCTGTTGATTCATGGAGTTCTAGAGTTGAGGAAGAAGGAATTACTTTCTTGGTGGACTTAAACAAAAGAACATATGATTGTTTTAGTTTCAATTTGATGAATTACCATGCATACATGCAATTGCAGCTATCGAGAAGACAAACATCAAGAATTCCAACTTTTGCTTGCAGTGGTACTTAAAGGAATCTTGGCTGAAAACATATGAAAGACAAACACATCCTGTAGGACATACTGATTCTTGGATTGTACCAGAGATTGTTAAGTCACAAATTCTTAAACCTCTATATTTCAAAGTGCCACCAGGTAGAAGGCAGAAGAAAAGGCATATTCCAGCTACCGAGTCATCAAAAATAACATTCAAATGTGATCGTTGCATAAGAATTGGTTATAATAGAACAGATTGTATATATTCTCCGGCAGTCCATCCAATTTCAAGGAAGCATAGAGAATAGTAGATATATCCACTTATGTTTATCTACTCTTTTAAGTTTTTGCTATAAATTGGATTCATTTAGATTGTTTTTATTTGAGCAGATGTCCTGAATTTTCAAAGTTTCTTTGCGCTTATGTACTTTTTGTTTCTTTTGAGTTTCAAGTTCAAAATTTAAGGACAGACAGTCCTTAACATAGAGTTCAAAGTTTAAAAGTTAAGTACACTTGGTCCTGAACTTTGAATTCCATGTTTAAAAGTTAAGGACACTTGGGCCTTAACTTTGATTTCCAAGTTCAAAAGTTAAGGACACTTGGTCCTTAACTTTGAATTCCAAGTTCAAAAGTTAAGGACACATGGTCCTGAACTTTGAATTCCAAGTTCAAAAGTAACTTTGATTTCCAAGTTCAAAAGTTAAGGACACTTGGTCCAGAAGTTTGAGTTCCAAGTTCAAAAGTTAAGGACACTTGGTCCGAAACTTAGAGTTCCGAGTTCAAAAGTTAAGGACACTTGGCCCTGAAGTTTGAGTTCTAAGTCCAAAAGTTAAGGATTCAAGTTCAAAAGTAAAGGAGACATGGTCCTGGACTTAGACTTACAAGTTCAAAAGTTAAGGACACTTCGTCCTGAACTTTGAATTACAAGTTCAAAAGTTAAGGACACTTGGTCCTTAACTTTGAATTCCAAGTTCAAAAGTTAAGGACAGTTGGTCCTTAAATTTGAGTTCCAAGTTCAAAAGTTAAAGATAGATGGTCCTGAACTTAGACTTACAAGTTAAAAAGTTAAGGACATATGGTCCTGAACTTCGATTTTCAAGTTCAAAAGTTAAGGACATTTGGTACTTAACTAAAACTTACAAGCTCAATATACTTAATTTAGGGATTGCAAATGGAAAAATCAATACTTGACATAAAGAAAGAAATTAATAACATGATAACTTCATATTACTTCTGAAACTGTAATTTGATATAGCTGTGACCAAAAATTATTCTATACAAAGAAAATAAAAGTGCCTTGTGAACAATTTACAAGATATTTCAGAATTCATATGGATTCTTTACACTAATTTTATACAAAAAATCAACCACAGCTAACTTTCTTTACAACTAAACTACAACTCCTTGAGGCAGGAAGTTTCATTTTCACTATCATAGTCGTCGCCGACATTTTTTGGTGGTGTATCACAACCAGAGTTTCTTTTTGTCACGACCCTAAACCCAGACTCGGTCTTGATGGCGCCTCTCGTGAAGACAAGGCCAGCCGACACAGTCCCATTCTAATCTTAAGCATAAACATAATAAGTATTAAGTTGTAAACATGATAAAATCTCAAAAATGAGCAGCTAACAGTATAATTTGTGGAAAAACAAACCCGACACAACCCGACATTGGGGTGTCGCTAGTCATAAGCATCTACTAAGGTCCGAATACAACTAGAGTCAAAAATACACTAAATACAGTCTAATGAAATCGAGAGGGAGAAATGTAGTGCTACGAACATCGAGCAACTACCTTGCTAAACTCTGATGACTCTACCTCTGAGCAACCAATACCCGCTGCAGGGTTCAGAAATACTTGAATCTGCGCACAAGGTGCAGGGAGTAAAGTGAGTACTTCCAACTCAATGAGTAATAAAAATAAATGAATACTGAGTAATATAAAACCATGTAAGGCACAATATTAAGCTAAAGAGGCATAGTCAATCTCAAGCCACCTCGTGGCATACAAATCTCAGGCTCTCGGCCTCATCAGTATAATCACAAGCCACCTCGTGGCGTACAATCTCAGGCCCTTGGCCTCATTATCATAATTAGTATATCATTGTTGCAGCGTGCAGCCCGACACAAAAGTATCCTTACAATACAGGCCCTCGGACTTACTCAGTCAGAATCTCATAAGCCCCTCGGGCCACACTAAAATATGAAGCTCAACTCAAATACCTTTGAAAATATCATTTAATGAATTTAAAACAGAATAATATAGCTGAGTCTTTAAAATAGTAAAATATAGTATGACTGAGCACCAGTATGAAATCAATCAACGAGGAAAATATATTTAAAAATTCCCTTGAGTTCAAAAAGCTGGCACGAAGCCCACATATGGCATTTAGCCCAAAATATAATAATATTAAACAATTAACTATCAAATGCGTAGTAAACTAATCATTCGGGATGGACTAAGTTACAATCCCCTCGGGACACGCTTAACTACCCCACGCTCGTCATCTAGCGTTTAAGTCACCTCAACATAGCCGTACGCTGTGAAATTCTGGGGTTTCACACCCTCGGGACAGCATGTAAAATCATTACTCACCTCGAACTAGCCTGAAAAGCTACTCTACTACACGTTTGCCTCTCGAATCAAATTCTGAGTGCTCCAAATCTACCAAGTTCAGATTTTTATCATTAAATTATGGTAAACGAATTAATTCCAATTGAAAAATATCAAATTTAAGCACAAAACCCGAAATCAGTCAAAACCCATCCCCCAAGCCCGCATCCCGGAACTAGACGAACTTTATACCAAAATATTCTTCATCATCTCACGAGTCCGTACACATAAAGAACTCAAAAATCATAGTTCGTTTGGCCCCTCAAATCATCCCTGGAAGGTCTCATAATCTCAAGCCCTAACTCCACCTTTTTCTACTGATTTTCATGAATTAAACACTGATATTTTGTTACTTAACACAAATATCGAGTTTCAGGGTCCAAAATCCTTACCTCAATGAAGAACGATTATTTCCACTCTTCAAGATCGCCTTAAAGCTCTATTTCCTGTTTAAAAAATGGTGTATAAGGGTTCAAAGTTGCGGAACATGCCTTTAAAACATTCTGCCCAGCTATTATATTTCCTTCACTGCGATCGCGGATAAAGCCACGTGATCGCGAAGCACAAAATGTTGACTCCCCTATTTTACCTTACGCGATCGCGAAGCCTTAGAACTCAAAACTATGCGATCGCAACTGGGCTCTCGCGAATGCGAAGATACACCACACAGACCTACGCGGTCACAACACACTCCATGCGATCACTTAAGCCAACTTTGCCTCATCCCTCAACGAATCCTACGCGATCACAATCCTATATACGCGATTGCATCGAACAAATGGTCTACAACAGACCTGAAGCAAAATCTGTAACACCTCAATATGCAATTTCATCCGTTTAATCACCCGAAACTCACCCGAGGCCCCCGGGACCTCAACCAAAGGCATCAACATACACCAAAACCTCATTCAAACTTATTCCAACCTTCGGATCGCTCAAAACACCAAATTCATATCGGATTCAAGCCTAAGAATTTCAAGAAACCCAACCAAACCACGTGTGAATTACCTGAAATTTTGCACACACATCCCAAAGGACAAAATGAAGCTACTACAACTTTCGGGATACCATGCCGACCCCTATATCAAAATCTCACCTATCAACCGGGAAATACCAAAAACTAACTCTCGCCAATTAAAGCCTAATTCTAAACCGGACCTCCAAAATACATTCCGATCACGCTCCTAAGTCCCAAATCACCTAACGGAGCTAACCAAATCATAAAAATTCCAATCTGAGATCATATATTAACAAGTCAAATCTTGATCAAACCTTTCAAATTTCAAGCTTCAAACTGGGAATTGTTCTTCCAAATTCATTTCGATTACCCTGAAAAATAAAACCAACAATTTACATGAGTCATAATACATCACTCGGGGAAATTAATGCCCAAGAACTAACGAGCAAAGTGTAAAAGCTCAAAGTTCGTCCTCGAACGTGCCCAAAGTTGTTCCAAAAGCCAACCAACCGCTGAATAGCCTTACCATGCATATACCCAGGGGTGATCCCACATCACCCTATCTCATATAGGTCTGATAACACATTGTAACTGAAATTTCACAATCCAATCTAGCCCATAAACCATATAACCATATTTCCACTTCTGAAATCATCAATACAATCAAAATCTCACATTTCTACTGTGAATAAGTTCGAACAGCTGCAACAAACCATATTTGTAACCTCGGGTGCAATTATATGATATACCACATAACTCAAACACTAGTAGCAATAACTTCTAATCACAGCAGCTGCACACAATAACCGAATATCGATAGAAAACCTCTTATCAACTAAAGTCTCATTCCGTCACTTTCATATACTGCCAATGATACGTGAAACACACAATAAGCCATAACCAGTTCTCAGATCAACCATTCATGAAACGACTTCTCCATTGGCAAAGATCATATCAAATTTCTGAGCCAAACCTCGACATTATCCTTCTAACATGCTAAAATCGAATAAGTTTGTACTTATTTTAGATCCTGACGATCTCATCTAATCCAACACCACTACTCTGGTGACATGACACATAAATGTAATCTAAATCCATAACTGGTGCACGGACAAGTTGGTATCAAAGCACTAGGTTACATAGGTCTCACAATTTATGGACAAGCTTAGTAGAGTCTAAGGGATCGATACGAATACATCTGTATTTATCCCCTAAAGGCTATATAGTTAGGAAAACGTCACATTTGTTCTTTCTTGTCGTGCGGTTTGGTTTCTCAATGCTAATTAAATTTATACTATGTTCTTTTGCAAATGGCGAGAACACATGCTTTCTTATCTACCGATCAGCAGCCCGAGCCCCTAGAAACAGCTTCCACGAGGGGCAGAGGGTGAGGCCGAGTCCGTACTAGAGGCCGATGTAGGGGCAGATCTCAACCCAGGGCAGAATCATCTGTAGCGGAGCCTCAAGTTGACTTTGATGATAAGGTTCCAGTCCCAGCAGTTGTGGTGAGCCTTGCTCAGGTCCCAAAGGGGTTTATTGCCACCCCAGTTCTCCAGGATGCTCTGGTCCATCTGGTGGGTTTTACTTCCTATAGCACCAGCCGTATCTCAGGCTGGAGGAGGAGCCCAGACTCCTACTACTCGCACTCCGGAGCAGGTAGCTCACAAGGTTTAGACTCTAGAGGCCCATCCAGTTGGAGTAGTTCAGCCGGGTATGGTAGCTCAGACCGGCGATGGTGGAGCTATGTCTGCCGATGCTTTGTGGAGATTGGACACGTTCACCAAGCTCTTTACTACTACTTTTAGCAGTGCATCTACTGAGGATCCCTAGGATTATCTAGACAGCTGTCACGAGGTTCTTCAGAACATGGGGATAGTTGAGACCAACGGGGTCGATTTTGCCATATTTTGCTTGTCTGGATTCGCCAAGACTTGGTGGAGAGATTTTTGCTTGGCTAGACCAGTCGGATCGCCAGCCTTGACCTGGGAACATTTCACGCAGCTATTTCTGGAGAAGTTTCTCCCTATCACACAGCGAGAGGACTATCGGCGATAGTTTGAGCACCTCCAGTAGGGTTCCACGACTGTCACCCAGTACGAGACCAGATTTATCAATTTGGCTAGTCATGCTCTTATCATACTTCCCACTGAAAAAGAGAGAGTGAGGTGGTTCATTGAATGACTCATTCAGCCGATTCATTTTTAGATAGCTAGAGAGACTAGGAGTGAGATATTTTTCCAGGAGGTGGCCAATGTGGCCCGGAGAGTTGGGATGGTTCTATCACAGGGGGATGGTCATGGGGCAGATAAGAGACCCCGTGATTCAGGTAGATTCAGTGGTGCCTCATCTGGAGGCAGGGATTCGTATGGTAGATGCTATCCTCCTAGGCCCTTTCAGTCAGCACTTCAGGTTTCTCACGGTGCTTTAAGTGGTCGTGGTTCTTACATGCAGTATTCTAATCATTAGCCTTACAGTGCGCCGCCAGCTCCTATCAGTGCACCGCCACTCTAGTGTTTTCGAGGTGGTCATTCAGGTCGCCAAGGTCAGTCTTATTTTCCTCAGCCATAACACTTGAGTGGATGTTATGAGTGTGGTAAGTATGGTCATATCAGGAGGGCTTGTCCAAGATTGGTGATTACTTAGTCGCAGCAGAAAGGTTCATGTGCCATGGTTCAGGCACTAGGTGTTCCACAAACCGTCCAGCCAGCTAGAGATTGGGGTAGAGGTACTAGAGGTGGAGGTAGAGCTGCTAGAGGTGGAGCTCAGACCGCTAGAGGTAGAGGCAAGCTAGCTTTAGGCCGTCCCAGAGATGTAGTATAGGGTGGTGGGGCCCAGCCCTGATGTTATGCTTTTCCAACTAGGCCAGAGGCTGAGGTTTCCGATGCAGTTATTACAGGTATTGTTCTGGTTTGTGGCAGAGATGCTTCAGTTTTATTTAATCCAGGGTCTACCTACTCCTATGTGTCATCTTATTTTGCACCGTATTTGGTCATGCCTAGTAATTCTTTGAGTGTCCCTGTATATATTTCTACACCGGTGGGTGATTCTATTGTGGTAGATCGAGTCCATCATTCCTACATTGTGGTGATTAGAGGTCTTGAGACTCGTGTAGATTTGTTGCTTCTAGAAATGGTTGATTTCGATGTCATATTGGGGATGGACTAGTTATAACCTTACCATGCTATCTTGGACTGTCATGCCAAGACCACACCTTAGCCTTATCGGGTTTGCCTCGTTTAGAGTGGAGAGGGACTCCTGGTCATTTTACCCGTAGTATTATCTCTTATGTGAAGGCTCAACATATGGTCGAGAAGGGGTTTATGGCCTATTTGGCTTATGTTCGCGATTCTAGTGCTCAGGTCCCTCTATTGATTCTATGCCTGTTGTTCGGGAGTTTTTCGAGGTATTTCCTTCAGACCTGCCGGGTATGCCACCCAACAGGGATATTTATTTTTGCATTGATTTGGCTCCAGGCACTCAACCAATTTCTATCATGCCGTATCTTATGGCCTCGCTTGAATTGAAAGATTTAAAGGAGCAGTTGCAAGACTTGCTTGAGAAGGGTTTCATTAGACCCAGTATTTCGCCTTGGGGCGCGCCGATATTGTTTGTGAAGAAGAAGGATGGGTCAATGAGAATGTGTATTGATTATCGGCAATTGAACAAGGTTACAATAAAGAATATGTATCCGCTGCCGAGGATTGATGATTTGTTCGATCAACTTTAGTGTGCCAAGGTATTTTCAAAGATTGACTTTAGATATGGCTACCATCAGTTGAGGATTAGGGCATCTGATGTACCTAAGATAGATAGCTTTTCGCAATCGGTATGGGCATTATGAGTTCTTGGTGATGTCATTGGGGTTGACAAATGCCCCAACAGCTTTTATGGATTTGATGAACCAGGTGTTCTGGCCTTATTTGGATTCGTTCGTGATAGTATTCATTGATGATATATTGATATATTCCCGCAGCCAGCAGGAGCACGAGCAGCACCTTAGAGTGGTACTTTAAACTCTGAGGGATAGTCAGTTATATGCTAAGTTCTCGAAGTGTGAGTTCTGGTTGAGTTCAGTTGTATTTATAGGTCATGTTGTATTAGCAGAGGGTATTCAGGTGGATCCGAAGAAGATTGAGGCAGTCAAGAACTGGCCTAAACCAGCATCAGCTACAGTGATTCAGAGTTTCTTGGGACTGGTAGGCTATTATTATCGGTTTGTAGAGAGGTTTTTGTCTATTGAACCCCAATGACTAGGTTGACCCAGAAGGGTGCCAAGTTTAGATGGTCGGACGAGTGTGAGGAGAGCTTTTAGAAGCTCAAGACAGCTCTGACTACGGCCGTATGGCTTTTGCCCACAAGTTCAGGGCCTTATACAATTTATTATGATGCTTCTCGTATTGGACTTGGTGCAATGTTGATGCAGGACGGCAAGGTCATTTCCTATGCTTCGCGATAGTTGAATATTCATGAGAAGAACTATCCGGTTCATGATTTGGTGTTGGCAACCATTGTTCACGCATTGAAGATTTGGAGGCATTATCTATATGGCATGGCATGTGAGGTGTTCACGGATCGCAAGAGTCTTCAGTATTTGTTCAAGCAAAAGGAGTTGAATTTGAGGCAGAGAAGGTGGTTGGACTTGTTGAAAGACTATGATATCACCAACTTATATCATCCGGGAAAGGCCAATGTGGTGGTCGATACTTTGAGTAGAAATTCAGCCAGTATGGGCAGTCTCGCTTATATTTTGGTTGGTGAGAGACCACTTGCTTTGGATGTTCAGGCTTTGGCCAATCAGTTCGTGAGGCTGGATGTTTCTGATCTCAAACGTGTGTTAGCTTGCACGGTCACCCGTTCTTCTTTATTGGAGAGTATCCGTGATCGGAAGTATGATGATCCCCATTGGTGTGTCCTTAGATACACGGTGCAGCACGGAGGTGCCAAGTAGGTTACCTTTAGTGATGATGGAGTCTTGAGATAGTAGGGTCGAGTTTGTGTTCCTAATGTGGACGGACTTCAAGAGTTGATTTTAGAACAGGCCCATAGCTCCTGGTACTCTATTCATCCGGGCACCGCGAAGATGTATCAGGATTTGCGGCAGCATTATTAGTGCCAGAGAATGAAGAAGGATATTGTTGCATATGTGGCTCGGTGTTTGAATTGTCAGCAGGTTAAGTACGAGAATCAGAGGCCCGGTGGTTCATTTAAGAGGATTGAGCTTCCCGGGTGGAAGTGGGAGAAGATCACTATGGATTTCATTGTTGGACTCCCGCAGACTCGGAAGAAGTTCGATGCAGTATGGGTTATTGTTGATAGGCTGACCAAGTCATCACATTTTATTCCTGTGGCAGTCTCTTATTCTTCTGAGAGGTTAGCTGAGATCTATAGCCGGGAGATTGTTTGCCTTCATAGTGTGCCCGTATCTATCATTTCAGACCGAGGTAAATAGTTTATCTCGCATTTCTGGAGAGCAGTTCAGTGAGAGTTGGGCACACGGGTTGAGTTGAGCACAACATTTCATTCCAGACGGACGGGCAGTCCGAGCGGACTATTCAGATTTTTGAGGATATGCTCCGAGCTTGTGTCATTGACTTTGGAGGCTTATGGGATCAGTTTTTGCCTTTAGCGGAGTTTGCCTACAGCAACAGCTACCAGTCGAGTATCCAGATGGCTCCTTATGAGGCTTTATATGTTAGGCGGTATCGGTCTCCGGTTGGATGGTTTGAGCCGGGAGAGGCACGGTTGCTGGGTACGGATCTGGTTCAGGATGCCTTGGACAAGGTTAGGATCATTCAGGATAGGCTTCATATAGCTCAGTCCAGGCAAAAGAGTTATGCCAACCGCAAGATTCGAGATTTGGTTTTCATGGTCGGTGAGCGGGTATTGCTTCGAGTGTCGCCTATGAAGGGCGTGATGAGATTTGGGAAGAAGGGCAAGCTTAGCCCTAGGTTCATTGGTCCGTTTGAGATTCCTGATCGAGTGGGAGATGTGGCTCATAGACTTGCATTGCCGCCGAGCTTATCAGTCGTGCATTCAGTGTTTTATGTGTCCATGCTTCGGAAGTATCACGGCGATCCATCCCATGTGTTAGATTGCAGCACTGTCCAATTGGACAAGGACTTGTCTTATGAGGAGGAGCCAGTGGCTATTCTAGACTGGCAGGTTCGTCAGTTGAGATCGAAGAGTTTTCCTTCTGTTCGTGTTCAGTGGAGAGGTCAGCCTGCTGAGGCATTGACCTGGGAATCCGAGTCTGATATGCGGAGCCGTTATCCCCATCTTTTCCCCGACTCAGGTACTTCCTTCTTATGTCTTTTCGAGGACGAATGATTATTTTAGAGGTGGAGAATATGATGACCCAAAAGGTTATCACTTGCTTTTTAATTGAATTTCGTGTTCCGAGGCCTTAAAACCCTCTTTTAGCCTCGCCTCGATTTACATGCGCAGTCCGGACGCGTAGCTGGAAAGCTTAAATGAGAAAATCTGTGAAAAATAATAAGTTTTGACTATAAAAAGAATTAATTTGGCTTTGGTCAACATTTTGGGTAAACGGAGTCAGACCCATGATTTGACGATCCCGAAGGGTCCGTAGAAAAATATGGGTCTTGCGTGTATGCCCAAAATCGAATTCCGAGGTCCCAAGCCCGAGAAATGAATTTTTAAAGAAAATTATTTTCTGAAATTATTTAAAGGATTTGGAAATGAATTTTAATTAAGACATGCTGCTATCGGGCCCGTATTTTAGTTCCGGTACCTGGTATATGTCTTATATATGATTTAAGATGATTCTGTAAAATTTGGTGAGAAACGGATGTCATTTGACATGATTCGGACTTTAAATGAAAATTTTGATGTTTTAAGAAGTTTGAAATAATTCATAGATCTTGAGGTTTAATTTGATATTAATGATGTTAATTTAGCGATTTGATCGCATGGATAAGTTCATATGGTATTTTTGAGTTAGTACATATGTTTGGTTAGGAGCCCCGAGGGGTCGGGTGAGTTTCGGATGTGTTTCGAAAGGTTTTAAACTCTTAAAAAGTTGTAGGTTTTCAGCTGTTGGTATTCTGATATTTCCTTCTTCGCGTTCGCAGGAGGACCCTCACGAATGCGATGTATTAAACTATGCTGAAGGAAATTCCTTCTACGTGAACGCGTAACACATGTCGCGAACGCGAGACATTGGGGGGTCTTCCCTTCAACTCTGTCCTAGCCACGCGAATGCGAAGGCCAATTGAGCCTGGGCAGGGAAGGGGAAATAAACCTACGCAAACATGATCACATGGACGCGAACGCGAAGGCTCGAGGGGTAACTTCTCCACGAACGCGAAGTCCTAGCAGGCCTAACCCATCGCAAAAGCGATGAGTAATTTCGCCTAATTAATTTTAAAGACCAGAATAGTAGTCATTACGGGATTTGCTCTAAAACTCATAACTTCTTCATCTTAACTCCAAATTGGGCAATTTTTGAAAGAGGATTTCACCACCAATTCATATGTATGTAATATTAGACTTATTTTCTTTAATTTTCATTAATGCCCATTAGATTTCTAGTCTTAAATCATATTCTGAAGGGTAAAAAATTAGGGATTTGGGTAGAGTTAGGGCTTTTTGATTAATTGT
This sequence comes from Nicotiana glauca, assembly GCA_026770625.1. Lineage (NCBI taxonomy): Eukaryota > Viridiplantae > Streptophyta > Magnoliopsida > Solanales > Solanaceae > Nicotiana > Nicotiana glauca. The sequence continues at coordinate 137,036 of MU715305.1, forward strand.
GATTTAGATCACATTTTGGGGTAGAATTTTGAAACTAATTATATATTCGGGCTCGTGGGTGAATGGGTGATCGAATTTTGGTCCAAACATCGTATTTGACCAAGCGGGCCCGGAGTTGATTTTTGACTTTTTGGGAAGAATGATTAGAAAGCTATAATTAAGTATTGGAATTGGATTGTTTAGCATTTTTACTCGTGGAAAGTACTTATGATTGAGTATTGGTGTTAGCTGAGATGAGTAGAAGTTGAGTTAAGATTGGTTATAGCTGATTCTCCCTTACCGGGACGTATTTACTTTTACTGTTGAATCCCTTACCGGAATAATGTAGTTTATTGTTGATCCCTTGCCGGGACACTTGGTATGATTGTTGCTAAAGGTATATAAAAATATGGATCGGGTTGCACGCCGCAATAATACTAAATATGGATCGGGTTGCATGCCGCAATAAATGTTATATTGGATCAGGTTGCACGCCACAACAAATATTATATTGGATCGGGTTGCACGCCGCAATAGTGTTAAATGATAAGGGATCGGGTTGCACGTTACAACAGTATTATTATTGATTTATTGTATATTCTGAGTTGTTCTCTTATATTTCTTTAAGTTCCTGCTGGATGTGACATTTTCCCTGTAGCATGTACCCCCTCCCATTAAAATTGTTTATTCCTGTTATTTTTCGCTGTATATTATATAATTGCACAGGTTTATCTGTAGTCTGGTCCTAGCCTCGTCACTACCTCACCGAGGTTAGGCCAGGCACTTACCAACACATGAGGTCGGTTGTGTTGATGCTACACTCTACACTATGTGCAGATACCAGAGCAGCATTTGGGCAGTAGCACTTGGGGAGCCAACCTTCAGTCTAGCTAGAGCGCCCGAGGTAGTCCTGCAGGCGTCCGCAGGCCTGACGTTCTCTTCTATCTATTTATATGTTCTGTTTTCACTTATTTCCGAGACAGACTATATTTTCTTTTTCAGACATTGTATGTAGCACTCATAGACAGTCTGTGGATATTGTGACATTGGTTTTTGGGTAGAGACATATATTGGCATTCTTGTACTAATTTTGGTATTTAATTTCATTAAGTCTTCCGCTTGATTTCATCTTCCGCTATTAGTTTAATGTTGATCACCTGTTAATTCAAGTTGTTAAAAGGATTAAAATGAATGGATTAAAATTTCTACATTTCGTGGCTTGCGTAGCTTCTACGAGTAGGCGCCATCACGACCCCCGAGGGTGAGGAAATCCGGATCGTAACAGTGTAACTATGTACCAAATAGATAGATATTTTCCTAAAGTATCTTTCAAGGATTCAAATTCAAGTTGACCATCTTGAAGATCAGTTAACTTCGAATAGAGAGTCAATCGATAAAAACGAATGAACGTAATAAGAAGAGTATGTTCAAATTGAAGAGAAAATATTAAAACTTAAACTATCATTAATGCAAAAGAAAACTAATAAAACTTGTCGATAACAATAAGTAATGAAGTCACTGAAGCACTTCTCTTACTCTACTGGTCTAATGGCAATTGGCAACATTGAAAATTAAAATATATTTATGGCAGGAGTGGATGAAGCTACAAAGACAAGAATAATGAGAGTAACAGAATTCTCAATTGGGATCTTCCCCTTAAGATACTTAGGACTACTATTCTCACCAAAAAACAAAATGGAGCGAGTGGAACTGTCATCAACTGATTATCAAAATTACAGCAAAGATCCATGTAGTGTCAGCTAGAGACCTATCATATGCAAGGAGCTTGCAGGTTATAAACTCATTGCTATTGTCATTACATAACTTTTGGGGGGTCAATGTTCATGTGTAACGACCCAACTAATCGTTTTGAGTATTTTAGTCATGTTTCCTTATTTATTGCCTCCTTTATATTCAATTGTGGTTATGTGACTTGTCGGGTTAGTTGGTTTGGTTTCGGGTGAATTTCGGAGAGAATTGAGACACTTAGTCCCAAATTTGAAAGCTTAGTTAAAAGAGTTGACCGGACTTTGACTTTTATGTAGACGACTCCGAAATAGAGTTTTGATAATTTTGATAGCTTTGTATGATGATTTTGGACTTAGGCGTGTATCCGGATATTAATTTGGAGGTCCATAGGTTGGTTTGAGGCTTTTTTGCAAAAGTTGGAAAGTTGAAGGTTTGGAAGGTTGATAGGTTTGACCGAGGGTTCATGACTTTATTAATATCGGGCTAGAATTGTAATTTTGGGAGTTGGTATAGGTCCATTGTGTCATTTTGAACTAGCATGCAAATTTAAGCTCCTTCGGAGTTAGTTTGATGTGATTCGACATTAGTTTTAGAAGTCGAATGTTCATTAGCTCATTAGGCTTGAATTGGGGTGCAATTCATAATTTTAATTTTTTTTATGTGATTTAAGGCCTCGAGTAGGTTTGTATTTTATTTTGGGACTTAATGGCATGTTCGGACAGGGTCCCGAGGCCCCGGAGGTATTTTAGATGATCGTTAGACCATGTTTTGGACTTGAAGAGTTGTTGATATCTGGTGACTGATTTTCTCCTTCGCGATCGCGAAAAGATGGACGCAATCGCATAGAGTGTTTTGGGAGGCAGGTGAAATGTACTTAGCGTTCGCGAAGTGGTAACGCATTTGCTAAGCTTTGGATGGCTGTGTCCTTCGCAATCACGGTTGAGCGGTCGCAGTCGCATAGTAGTGTGAGTTCAGCTGAGGTGTCAGGCGTTAGCCTACGCGACTGCAATGTTTTTTCCACGTTCGCGTAGTCCTGGAGAGTGTATGCTTCGCGTTTGCGACTCTTTTCCTATGATCGCGTAAGGCAAATTTTAGTGAGGCTGGAAGTTGTTCTTCGCGACCACGTGGGTTTGTCCGTGATCCAGTAAATCACTGGGCAAACTGTTAAAAATTCATTTCGTGGGTTAGAGTTATATATCACATTTTGAGATAGAGTACTCGATTTTGGGCGATTTGGAGGGAAATTTCAAGATTTGGATCGGGGTAAGTGTATTTTACTCGAATTTGGATCGGGGTAAGTATTTTTTACTCGAATTTGTTGTTGTTGTTGATTCCATATTAGTTTTTATCATTTATTTAGTGAATTAAAGTGAAGAAATTGGCGAATTTTTGTAAAACTTCCTAAAGTAAAAATTGGGGATTTGATTTGAGGTCAGAATTGGATAACTTTAGTATGGTTAAACTCACTATTGAATGGGTTTTCAGATTTTGTAAGTTTGATTGAGTTCTAAGGTACGGTCCCAGGGTTGGCTAGATTTGATCCGTCAAGAGTTAAATTTTCGCGGGAAAAGCTTACTACTGGGTTGATTTAGTTTGTTTGAGGTATGGCTATCCAACGGAACGCGCCGGTCCATCCCGTCCCGTCCCATCCCACTTCAAGTTAAACGGGATGGACCAATGTTAAACGGGACACGGGATGGTACGGGACGGCCATTTCGTCCCATTTGTCCCATCCCGTCCCGTCCCGCGTCTCGCTTGATTTTTTTTTAAAAAATCTAGCCGTTGGGCAACGACTTAAATTGCAAAAATAGCCATTG